>CAWUFW010019979.1:0-166466 GCA_963921515.1 Calotriton arnoldi
TCCAATTAACTTGCATGTGGCCGACATGGGGAGTGTTTTCTTCTTTCTTCCCCGTCCGTTGTGTGCTTCTGTGATATGCGCTATCTGCCCTGTGGTCGGTCTCCTCGGCATGCCTGTGTTGGTCTATTCTTGGACAATGGCTGTATTCACCGGCTTCTGTCGTAGGGCTGTGGTTTCAGAGTTGGAATGGAAGGTCATTCAGTGCTGTCTGCTCTCCCTTGTGTGGGCGGCAGGCTGCCTTTCCGCTCTGCGTTGGGCCTTGTGTGTGAATGTTATTCTTGGGCCACCTGTTGTCGGTCCCCGGGCTCTTTGGTGTTCCGTTTTATATGTCTTGTTCATATGTGCAGGGTGGTATGGGTGTTTCAGTGTGGTACTGGCGTTCCTCTTCCCGAAGGGGCCCTGCTTCTCCTAGTTGGTGTTGCCGCCGCTGTGTGCTACGCCATGTTTGTTACACTGGGGTGTGTCCTGCTGTTGCGTGACTTCACTGACATGTGTGCGTCGGTTGTGTGGCGTTGGGTGTTGTCCGTGAATTGGGCGTTGGAGACATGTCTGTGGCAGGCCTGTCACGTGTCATGTGCGTTCGGGGTGGGGCTGATGTGTGTGCTGCTTGGTTGTGTCCCTGTGTCTGTGTGCGACGCATGCATGGCGCTGCGGTTGGCCTCTGCGTTGTGCGCATGTGTGGCGGCGTCATCGGCGCTTTGGGGCCGTGACGGGGTGGTTGGTTCCTAGTCCCAGGTGGTGTGTACACATGTGTTACACGATGTTACGATTTGGCCTGTGTGTCATATGTGGATGCAATGGTGGATGTGTAGTGTACACGCGCTGGTGGGGGGTTGTCCGCTTTTCCGCCCTTGCACTGTGTGCGCTGTTTGCGTGCACTTGTTGTGTGTGTGCCTACATGCGTCTCCGCGGTACGTTGCGTCCTTGGTGGTGCATCAGCAGGAGCATGGGGAGGGCCTGCAGTGCTGGATTCATGCTCGGGGAGCCGCTTCTTCGTTGTCCGTGCTCGGCGTCCGTGTTACCGCTTCGGTTTGTCGTACGGTATCTCTTTGCCGTGGGGAGCCGTTTGTTTGCGGCATCGTAATTTATACGCCGGGCGGGACGTGATTTCGTCGGACGGTGTGTGTCAGTTAGGCTGCGCCGCTACGTGTACGGGCGCACTTTGATGGCGGACGGTGTTGCTGGCTTGCCGGCGGTGTTTGGCCTACTTTTCGCATCGTAATTGGGCGGGCGTGTGGACTGCTGCGTGCCGGCGGTAACTGGTGGTTTTTGCATCCGCCAGTACGGCGGTTGTGCTTCCGCCCGCCATCGTAATGAGCCCCCAAGCTATTTATTTTCATTTAAAAGCATAGTAAATAAGTTGAAATACATTCTCAAAAAATACAATAAATATTTAATACTATGAAGTATTTTTTTTTAAATAATTTACATATTTTACAACAATTAGACCATTTTAAAAACATTTATTACTGGTTTTCCCCACGCCTCCCCATTGAGGTCAATGGGGAAAATTGTTCTTTTTACTTTTTACTTTTAGATTTGATGTACGCGGTTATGCGTCTGTTTCTACAGTCAATGGAGCGTCGTGGTCAAAATCAGATGCAAGGAAGAGCTGCGGTCAGGTAAGAACATTTGAATGTAATATTTTAAGTTTATAGGTGGATAAGTTTATTGTGAGAAGAGGGAAGGGAGGTAGTTAGATGTAGGATAGTAGTAAAATTTATGTTTTGACCCATTT
Organism: Calotriton arnoldi; assembly: GCA_963921515.1. NCBI lineage: Eukaryota > Metazoa > Chordata > Amphibia > Caudata > Salamandridae > Calotriton > Calotriton arnoldi. The sequence goes on from CAWUFW010019979.1 coordinate 1,739, forward strand.
AACCTAATTTTTATTCCTATGCAGGTAGCGGGTGTAGGACCACGTCAGAATGATTGCATTTTTTTCAAACTCAGTTTAAGAAAGTAATTTAAGGAAAACTATAGTACTTTTAAAAATAATTTGAAATAATAGCAGTATTTTACAAATATTTTGCGTCATGTTTTTTGGATGATGTTTGGAATATTGACAGACCACGTGGATTCGAGAAGAAAATGGATTCCCAGGATTCAGGTGCAGTTAGTTTTAAATTTGGGAAAGCTCGTTGTTGTTGCATTTTTCTTTTTCTTTACAGTTTTTTTTATAAACCAGCATTTCTTTCCTACAGGATTTTTTGATTTGTGAATTCTTGGAAGAACTTCAAGGACTTGGATGGTGGTATTTTTCTGTGGAACTAGGATTTCATAAAATAATTTGTTGTTGCATTTTTTGACAAACACACAAGCTTTTCTCGATTTTTTTCTTGGGATTTGTGTTTTTTAAATAGCGCAGGCATTTATCCAACTATTTAGTTGTTGGAAATGTCATCTTTGCCAATCTGTGCTTTTTTTGCGATGGGTGTTCATCACTTTCAAGGAATATGTGTAACACAGTTTGGATTAGTGGACTACAAAAGACTCCTGGTGACTATGACTGCTGTATTTGAATAATTACCAGGAGTTGAAGAAAGAAGACATCATCAGGTAGGAAGCCCAATATTCCTTTAATTTTCAAAAATAGTTTGAAAATGTCAATCTAATTGTTAAAAAAGTAATCAAAACAGGCAAGTAAGTAAGAGTAGGTGTTAGTATGTTTTAGAAATGTAGTATGTGTGTAAGATTGTCCAGGTAGTCATAAGCCACCATCAACGGCAACTGTTGAATTTCCCCCAATAGTCGCTCGGACAGCTCTATAGCTTTTAAAAAAAAAAAATTTTAAACTCTTTCTATTGAAGCGTGCTCAACACAATATACGACTGCCGAGTGTTGTGGCTCGGAGATTCTGACCTTACATTTGCAAATACATTGACATATAAGATATTTTGCAGTATAATCAAACTTTGCTCCTCCCCATTCAAACCCTCCACCCCCCCAACCCAGAAAAACGAGTAGTCGCTGACTTATTGCAATTTTCAATGTGCACCCTCTACTCTACACCTTCCAGCCTTTAAGACAAGAGTAGACGATGTTGTTGTGTTAGGGGCTCCCTATTTATTTATAGCCCTCTATATGTTTGCCATCTACTCCATACTTTTCCCCACTTTTTTGGGCAGCCCCTACTTTTGTATGCTGTTTTCTCAGCTAAGCTACACCAGTCCATAGCAGACTTCCAATCTGCAATTTTTGGAGACATCGCTGCCCCCCAGCATCTTGCCACATTTTGTTTTGCCACTACCGCTGCGAGGGAAAGACAATTTTTCGTGTATCGAGGCCATGCTTCCTCTCCCGTAATGTGCAGCAGGAACCATTTGGGTTCAATAGGAACCGGCTGACCCACTATGCTGGTCATGATCCCTCCTATCCCTTGCCAGTACGTTTGAATGATCGGACACTCCCATGGGATTTGATAGAAGGTCCCCTCTTGGAAACACCCCCTCTGGCACTGGCTTGTCCCGAGTGTCCTAGTCGGTGTAGTAATGTTCTGGCATAATACGTCCAGTGTAAAATGTTTTGTTGTATCAGTCTAAATCTGGATCGTACTGCTACCTCCCTAGGACCTTGCAGTGCCTCCACCCATTCCTCCTCATCTAGGTTGCCCAGGTCACCCCCCATGCGGTTTTCAGTGGCCCCATCGTATCAGGAGAGTTGTTCATAATGTTTTTTGGATATTAATGATATTGCTCCGGATGTAAGCAGGTCTCTGAGCAACCGATCCTCCAGTGGGGAGGCCTCCGCTAATGCCTCTCCCTCAACAATGTGCACCCGAAGGGCGTGGCCGAGCTGTAACTATTTCAGCCACTCACCCCTTCCCAATTCGTATTCTTACTGTAGTGTTTCTTATTAGATATAGGCCTGATCTCTCCACACATCCCCAAGTCTCTCCAGGCCCAGTAGCTACCACCTGCTAAAGTCCTTCAGTTTATTGACCTGCTGAAGTCCATCATTATCTCATAATGTGGTCAATTGCATCAATCTTCCTTCCCAACCCAGGTATTTACTAACTGTGCTCCGTACTGATAGTAATGTGCGAGTGTGAGCCGGCAGCTCTCTTTGCCCCCGCGTATTGTAGAGTAATGAAAGGCATCCTTTTTCCCCCATCGTCACCCTATCCTCCCTCCATGCTGGGTCAGTTCGGTCCCCGAACATCCAGTCATTGACACTAACCAGTCGTGATGCCCAATAGTAACTTTTAATGTCTGGAAGTGCTAAGCCACCCTCATAGACTCCCCTCTGTAGTTTACGAAGTGCTATACGCAGGGTGCCTCCGCCCCAAAGCAAGGAACGTACTTCAGCCTCTACCTTCTGAAAGAATGTTTTGGGTATAGCATGCGGCGTGTTTTGCAGGATGTATAGGAGTCTAGGTAGAGTCATCGACACGGCCCATCAAAGTAAGGGGCAGTGATTGCCACTGTTTCACGTCCTTAATGAGCCTATCTAACTGTGGTATAAGGTTCAGTTGGTGGAATTCCTGCGGGTCTCTAGTCACCCTAATGCCCAAATATTTAAAGTTCCTGATCTGTATGGGAACTTTACATCGGGATGTTAGATTAGGGACGCCCCTCCCGCCAGTGGGAATAAGAGGGACTTGTCCCCGTTGATCTGGTAGCCCGAATATTCTCCAAACATTCGGAATAATTGAAGTATTCTGTCCACTGATTGCATCGGCCTATGCACATATAGTAAAACATCATCTACGTAGAGGAGATATGTTCCTCCCACTCCCCCACCCCACTGGAATGCCCCAAATCAGGGGTCCTGACGGGTTCATGCCGTCAGCGGCTCCAAAGCCAGGGCAAATAGTAACGGTGAGAGGGGGCAACCCTGTCTCGTTCCCTTCACAAGGGTGTACTCCCTGGACACCGTGTCATTAACCTGCACTCTTGCCAGCGGCCTGTGATAAAGTAATTTTACCCAGTTCTATAGTTTTTTTTTTAAACCCATCAGTTCAGACTACCTGTCATTGATTGCGCTATTCTCATTTCTTGGAAACTTTGCTCCTTCTTCAAAATTTCCAAGAAATGATAGAAGTTAGGTTGAGGTCTACCAATAGATTTGTTGAAGGAGTTGTGCCATCCCTCAATGGCATTGTTAGTCTTCGCACCTCCCTCTAAGCAGGTCGTCTAACAGTTCCACCAGTCAATAGGGAAACTTGGCTTCCCGATGTGACTCGACCTGATTAGATGGCCACACCATGGTTCCTCATAATAATTTAGGGCCTAATTACGACTTTGGTGGTGTAGCAGCGGGGCCACCATGCCATCGCCCCACTTGCACACCGCCAAAGCCTTGTGAACACCACCCGCCAGATTATGAGTTTCTTCATGTATTGCCGGCGGTGCTTTGGCAGTCCCATGGCGGTGCCTATTAAAAAAGCATCGCAATGGGAGTGCTAAAGGTTGTTCATGCATGGCATAGACTCTGCATTCCTTGCCATGCAGGCAAATGGGGTGCATGCACAAAGGGGGGGGGGTACTACATGTGTCCACCTGCATGCATCCCATGACCCTAAGGACACAGGGGGCCCTGTAGGGCCCTTTTTGTTTCCTCACTGCTACAGTTTTCATGGTGGGTCCAACGCCATGAAAACTGTGGTGGTGAGGAAATTCCTAATATGCTCTGCTGTGCTGCAGCAGCACCACCAGCATAGTAGGGCCTCTCACTGCTGCGCAACTGCCGCAGGATCCATGATCCCCGGCAGTTGAGGATGGCCTGTGGCGGTCCCACTGCCGTAATCATAATACAGTGGGTGGACTGCCAGTCTGGATCGCTACCACGGGTTCAGCGGTCCGATGAACCACCAAACTTGTAATCAGCCCCTTAGTAATTGTGCCAATTTTGTCATCATTTTGGGAAAAATACTCTGATTCTATAATTGATGTGTAGAATTCATCCACATTGTCAGGAGGTACGAAGCATAACATAGGTAGCTCTTTGATTCAAACTGTAGTTTACTGTCTGATATGTGATCTGCAACCAAGGATGTTTTGGGGATTTTGCACCAATAAGCCTGAGAAAAGTGAAAAAAAATCCTTGAATTTGTGTATTGGGATATAATTTAGTAACAGTATTAATCATGGGTAACTCAAAATCAATAATCACTTTTCTAGGACTTTTATTCAATCATTTCAGATTTTACCACTGTCAAAAATTCAGTGTAGGTTGAGGTTTGCTTATCAGACAGTAAATTGTAAACTAAAGGAACTGTGGTGTTATTGTTGTTGGGGTGAGTAGTGTATATTTGGGTGAAAGGATGGGGTGTCGACTTAAAGGTGCCATCCATCATCCAAATATCACTATTCTCTAGTGTTACAAGGTTATGGGGTGTGCTAAAGATTAGAATTCTTTTCAGAGGGTTTTCATAATCATGTAAAAGGAATGTTTCATTAGTGAAAGTTACAGTTAGTCCAGGTGGGATGTTAATATCATAGTAGGCCTGGGGAGTTAGATGTTGGGGGTTACTTGCCTGTTTTTGTCTGTGGATAATTCTACTGAGGATAGGAATAGAGTACATACAACTTGCTACATGCATAGGAATCTTTTAAAATACCTCCCTCAACACTGAGCCGCAGGGTTCATTGGAGGTGAACGTAAGTGTTTTGAATATTTTGCCTAATGTCAGTCTCCATTGCAGAGGCAGAGTGGTTATGCTCAGTAGTCCTTTCAATGGTGTCACCAAGAGTAACCGCTCTGCCTGTGCAATGGGATGAAAAATATTGCACACACCTCCAAGACTCCTGGGCTCAGTTAATCTCTCCTTACAATAAAAGTAGCCACTGTACTTAAGGAGTAGATTTCTTCATCAGGTTTGTACATAGCTGGCCTGTTATCTTGATGCCATACTGTATATGTCTGTAAAACAGGGGAGAAATAGAACTTTTGCGCAAAGGTTTTTTAATGAAAATGTTTTTACTTATAACCTGCAAAGAAAACTTATTTTGAAATTATTTTGTGACTGCCTATTGATATTTCAAAAAGCATGTTTTTAATTCTATTGCCCCATTTAGAAATCTATGTTTGAAGTTGATGCCTGTAAAAAAAAAGACACTTGTTTATTTAGAGAGCTGATGTTTGTGCAAAATTTACCTCAGTTAGTTTCTTTGTCTGTGAGGTGTAGTTTTGGTAGGTGAGGGTGTCTCTTTGTTGGTTTTGTTGTGATGATTGCTCCATTCAGGGGGTCTTTGGTTTGGTCTGTAAGGAAAAGTTGACATTAAGAGGAGGGTTCATATTGGTCATTATCTAAAGTACAGTTTTATCATTAGCAATGTACCTGGAAAATAGATAAATGTATTTGCATGGTTATTTTCAAACGTTTTATTGATGGCAACAGACATTTTTAAACAATTAGTTTTTTCCAAAAAAGGACTAAGATCTTTGCATTTTGTTTTGGGTATCCTGTTGAAAATTCTTTATTAGCTTTGTTTGTAAAATGGGACTATAGAAAAAGAAATACCTTTGTAAATCTTTCTGTTTTCAACAAGTGCTGGTGCGAATGATTTGGAGTTCAGATAATCTTGAATTGCTAACTTCCTAATTTTGGAGAAATTGCAAAGTCTGTAAAATATACAATGATATCAGTATCTTTACGGTAAATGTATTGCATTACAGAACCAACCACTGTCCAGCATCTTCCCTGAGGTCAGCCCCAGGCGGAGTAGTAATAGTAAATTTGAAACCCCACCAATGTCCAGCGCCTTCCCTGAGGTCAACCCCCGGTGGAGTAGTAATAGTAAATTTGAACCCCCCACTACTGTACAGCACCTGTCCTGAGGTCAGCCCCCAGCAGAGTAGTAATAGTAAATTTGAACCCCCACCTCTGTCCAGCACCTTCCCTGAGGTCAGCCCCCAGCAGAGTAGTGATAGTAAATTTGAACCCCCACCTCTGTCCAGCACCTTCCCTGAGGTCAGCCCCCAGCAGAGTAGTAATAGTAAATTTGAACCCCCACCACTATCCAGCTCTTTCCCTGAGGTCAGCTCCCTGGGGAGTAATAATAGTAAATTTGACCCCCTAGCACTGTCCAGCACCTTTCCTGAGGTCAGCGCCCAGCAGAGAAGTAATAGTAAATTTGACCCCCAGGACTGCCCAGTACCTTCCCTGAGGTCAGTCCCTGGCAGAGTAGTAATAGTAAATTTGAACCCCGACCATTTTCCAGCACCTTCCCTGAGGTCAGCCCCTGGGGAGTAGTAGTATTAAATTTGAACTGCCAGCAATGTACAGCACCTTCCCTGAGATTAGCCCCCGGCAGAGAAGTAATAGTAAATTTGACCCCCCCAGCACTGTCCAGCACCTTCGCTGAGGTCAGCCCCTGGAGAAGTAGCAATAATACATTTGAAACCCTACCACTGTCCTGCCCCTTTCCTGATGACAGTCCCTGGCAGAGTAGTAATAGTACATTTGAACCCCAGCCACTGTCCAGCACTTTCCCTGAGGTCAGCCCCCAGCGGAGTAGTAATAGTAAATTTGACCCCCGGGACTGCCCAGCACCTTCCCTGAGGTCACCCCCCGGTGGAGTAGTGATAGTAAATTTGAACCCTGGCCACTGTCCAGCACTTTCCCTGAGGTCAGCCCCCAGCGGAGTAGTAATAGTACATTTGACCCCGGGACTGCCCAGCACCTTCCCTGAGGTCACCCCCGGTGGAGTAGTGATAGTAAATTTGAACCCTGGCCACTGTCCAGCACTTTCCCTGAGGTCAGCCCCCACGGAGTAGTAATAGTAAATTTGACCCCGGGACTGCCCAGCACCTTCCCTGAGGTCACCCCCGGTGGAGTAGTGATAGTAAATTTGAACCCTGGCCACTGTCCAGCACTTTCCCTGAGGTCAGCCCCCAGCGGAGTAGTAATAGTAAATTTGACCCCCGGGACTGCCCAGCACCTTCCCTGAGGTCACCCCCCGGTGGAGTAGTGATAGTAAATTTGAACCCTGGCCACTGTCCAGCACTTTCCCTGAGGTCAGCCCCCACGGAGTAGTAATAGTAAATTTGACCCCGGGACTGCCCAGCACCTTCCCTGAGGTCACCCCCGGTGGAGTAGTGATAGTAAATTTGAACCCCAGCCACTGTCCAGCACTTTCCCTGAGGTCAGCCCCCAGCGGAGTAGTAATAGTACATTTGACCCCCGGGACTGCCCAGCACCTTCCCTGAGGTCACCCCCCGGTGGAGTAGTGATAGTAAATTTGAACCCTGGCCACTGTCCAGCACCTTCCCTGAGGTCTGCCCCCACGGAGTAGTAATAGTAAATTTGAACCACCAGCACTGTCCAGCACCTTCCTGAGGTCAGCCCAGAAAGACTAGTAATAGTAAATGTGACCCCCCCAGCACTGACCAGCACCTTCCCTGAGGTCAGCCCCCAGTGGAGTAGTAATAGCAAATTTGAACCCCACCACTGTCAGCACCTTCCCTAAGGTCAGCCTCTGGTGGAGTAGTAATAGTACATTTGACCCCCAGCACTGTCCAGCCCCTTCCTGAGCTCATCAGCTGGTAAAGTAAAACCTTTTTTGAATTTACTTAAAATAAATATTTGGGTACAAAATGTTGCCCCTTTCACTTTTGTCTGGGTCACCTGTAGTCTAATTTGATATTCTGTAAGCCTCCATATATTCTGAAATTGATCTGCAAATTTTTAAGGAAAACAAATATTAAATAAATGTTTTGGAGGGATTTTTGATTTTACCAAATGAGATTATTGTAACAGTTTTACTTACTTGAGTAGATAGGTGGCACTCTCGCAACAGCAAACTGACAGTTGACTCCTACTATCTCAGTAGTGTGTGGTCACCAGCGAAGTCAGTGTACCACTGAGCGCAAAATGGTGGTCGGCTGAATTGATACTTTTTTTGAGGTGTTACATAATTTGAAAGAAAACATGTTTTCAAATTTATTTTTTAACGTGGATCAGAATCTGACTGAATGTATATTTATTGTGTTCCATGAAAACAGATAGTTCTTTTCAATCTTTTTCAGAACGACATCCATTTTGATTTGACGCTGGTGGCACACATAGTGAAAATAGAGGAAGGACGCCAGAATTGTAGTATATGTAATGCATGAGTTGATTTTGGAATTACTGCAATTGCGTTTTTTTTATTTGTTTTTAAGTATAATAAATGTGTTTCGGGAAATGTTCTCTTGGGTACTGTTTAACTCACTTGACTGTTAAATATTTAAATATTTTTTTTTAATATTTCCTGATTTTAATAAAACACTGATTTTCATGGGTTTTCTTATGTGCCTTGTAATAACGTGAGTTGTATTGGTATGGTGGTAAAGGTACCTACAATGTACCTCTATGGATATGCGTGGTAGTGACATGCATTGTAAAAACATGCATAGTAATGGTTACTGTGTTTTAAAGTCCATGTTGTAAAAACATGTCTGGTAGTGGTTGTTCCGTCATACATCCGAACAGCAGAAGCCAGCAGTCACTCGCTCTCTAGTAGTTACTTGTTCCTGTGCTCCTGCGCTAGGAATTTTAACCCAAATTACTTTTATTGACTCAAGCTGGTGTAATCGCATAATTTTGGCAATTTCACATAACAAGAGTAATGCATAAGTATTGAAATTGCTCCTATTACTCCACTTAATGAAAAACGTAGCCCAGGCCTACTCATGATTTCCCAGTTCCAGGTCCTCCTGCTCCATTTAGCCCTGCAGCGGTCCTGTGACCCCTCTGGTCCTCCTAACCCTGTTCCTGGCCCTGCTTTTTCCAATCCTTCTAGTCCACATGTACTTCCGCAAAGAGTACCCTGATCGTAATGGCCCTGGTCCATCTGTTCCTGCCCTGATTGGTCTTCCTTCAACTTTCCATGATCCTCTTGGCCATGGTCTTCCTGCTCCTTATAACCCTGATTCTGCACTATCCTTCCTCTTAGTATTTACCCTCCTTGTTCATGTCATCCTGTTCTTGGTCATCCTGGCTGCTGTCCTGGTCCCCCTTTTCCTCCTCATCCTGGTCCTTCTCGTCTGGTTATTGCAGTTCTTGATATTCCTGGGCCTCTCTGAGTTGATCTTCCTTTTCCCCTTGGTTGTGGTCTCACTGGTAGTCCTTTGCTTGGTCCTCTTTTCTCTTGTCCTGCAGGTTCTAGTTGCCTGGCAATCTCCTTCTGATTCTTCAGGTCCTGTCTTCCTCACTCTCAGTCTGGTTTGCCTAGCACTTGTCTTCCTATTCCTGGTCCTCACAATTTGTGTTTTCTTACTGGTTTTATGCCCACTAGACTTGATCCTTTTATTTGGTTTACCTCCTAGTTTGGGTCTTTGTATACCTGATCCTCTTGGTTCTGGTCCTCTTGGCCATCCCGGTTCTTCCTGGCCCCCTTATCCTAACTCTTCCTCTTCCTCCCTGGTCCTTTTATCCCTCATCCCTTTGACCTGGTCATTCTGATCTTTCTCACCCTGCTCATCCGCTTCCTAGAACAGCTGTTCCTCTCGATTCACTGGGCCTCTCGTGTCCTGGTCCTCTTAGGCCTTGTCCTCTTAGCCATTGTCTTATTGTTAGGATCATCCTGATCCTCCTGGCCCTGTGGCTTGTCCACATGATCCTTCTTGCACTGCACCCATTTGTCTGGTCCCTCTTGGCCCGGCTTTCTTTGTCTAGGTCCTTCTGAGCCTTATCATTTTGGTCCTTGTCCTCCTGGACATCCAGGCCCATTCCCCTTAGTCTTCCTGGCTGTTCTGATCCTGCTGATCTTCCTAACTCTGGTCCTGCTACCCCCAGGTTCCGGTCTTTCTGCTCCACGTGGTACTCCAGGCCCTCAACCTATGGTCATGGTCCCTACGGAACTGGTATGGAGTTTGTGGTCTCTTAATGCTGATCCTTCTAGTCCTCATTGCTCTGGTCCTGGTCCTCCTGGCTCTGCTCTTACTGGTAACCTTGGTACTGGCTCCTCATTTTCCTTGCTTTATCTGGTTCCCTGGTCCTGTTGTTCATAATCCTCATCCTCCTAATCTTCCTAGTCATCCAGGATCTAGTCTTGATCCTCCTGCTCTTTGTCCTCATGCATCTATACCAACTGATCATGGTCCTCATTGCGTTGTTCATCCTGGGCCTGGCCATCCTCGTCTTCTTCTTCTTGGCAATCTAATTCTTAGCCCTGTGGCCTAGTCATCCCAGTCCTGATCTCTGTGTCCCTGATCCCCATTTTCCTCCTCACTCTGGTCCTCATTGTCTTGCTATTCAAAGCCCTGATCCTCTTTGACCTGATCTTCCTGGTCCCACTAGCCCTTTGTTTCCTGGCCCTCTTAGAACTTTTCCTTCAGCTTTGGTTGCCTGTATCCCTGGTATCACCCCCTGGCACTCCTGGCCATGGTTGTGCTATTCTTGTATTTCATAATACTTGTCCTTCTCAAGATTATGTGCCCAGTGACCCTGATGTTTCTTGGACCTGGTCCTTATAGTTCAGTTTCTCCTGGGCCTAGTTCTCATGGGCCTGGATAACCAACTATCCTAGCCTTGGTCTCCTGGTCCTGGCCTTCTTGGTCCTTCTTGTCCGGTTATGCTTGTTATCAGAAACCTTGCACTTTGGCCATCCTGGCAATTTTTGGTTTCCCCCAGTCTTGGCCCATCTTGCTCTGTTCCTTTCTGGTCCTGTTGGCCCTCGTCATCTTGTCCTGGTTCTTCTCACCCGGAACCTCCTAGCCCTGGTACTACAGGTCCTGGTCCATATAGCCTCTCATGTCTTAGGGCCTGATTACGAGTATGTCAGTCCATAGGGCCGCTATACTCACAGTGGAAGTGCGGTGACGGTCTGGGACTGCCGCATCTGCCGAATTACAAATTCGGGACTGCTGCTAACGCAAGGGACCTGCGATCCCTGGCGGTTGCGTGGCGGTCAGGGGAAGCAATATGCTTGGCGGTGCCGCTGAGACACCACCAAGCATATTACGACTTTCCCCACCACCAGCCTTTTCATGGCGGTGAGCCCACCATGAAAAGTCTGGCTGTGGGGAAAGAAAGAGGGCCCTACAGGGCCCCCTTGTTGCCCCTGTGCATGGGGATGCATGCGGGGGCACATGTGCCCTCCTGTGTGCATGCACTCCCCAGTACCTCCACGGCATGGACTGCACAGTCCATGCCGTGCAGGTACGGGCTGTGGCGCTCCCATTGCGGTGCTTTTGAAAGGCACAGCCATGGGGCTGCAGCGCCGACTGCACCCCAGACTACAAAACAACTTGTAATCTGGCAGGCGGCCAGAGTCCGACTTTGGTGGTCTGGGAGAGGGGCGCCAAAGTTGCAATCAGGCTCTTAGTCTTTGTATTTCTGGTTTGGGTTGTCTTGGTTCTCCAGGATCTGTTTCTTATCCTCTTAGTCCTACTGGTGCTGTAGCCATTGATCCTGGCCCTCTTGATCCAGGTTCTTTGTGTTCGGGTCCTCCTGAGCCTGTTTATTTTGGTCCTGGTCCTCCTGGCTACCACTATCCAGTCACCTTGCTCTGTCCCACTTGGTAATCTGAGCCCTGGTCCCCTAGGTCCAGATCCTAACAGCCCTCTTAGAGATGCTCCTGTTCATACTGGTCATGATCCTAGTTCACCTAGTTCTCCATGCTCTGGTCTTCTGGGTGCCTTAGGTACTGGTCCCCTTGGTCTTCCTAGCACCTGTCCTACTTATCCTGGTTTCCTAGTACTACTGGCCTTTGCCCTCCAGGTTCTGATCTTCTTAGTCCTCTTCAATCTGGTCCTGATCCTCCTGACCGCCCCCAGCTTTTTGCCCTCATGGTTCTGTAAAAACCTGTCCTGGCCCATCACAGATGCCTAAAACCCAGTATGTTGGGTGAATAGTATGAAAAAGTGTGTTTGTTCACAGGCAGCAGAGTGAACTCCTCCTGTGAATTACCTAGATGCATTACTCACCTGTCTCCTGCTTTCACTTCCTCATTCCACAGAATCCCCATTTCTCTGTCTCACTCAATTTACCTCATCCAAGTGTCCCTAAGCGCTATGTCCCAATCACCAACTGCCTACTGTACGTATCTCTCTTTCTGAGGCCCAGATGCTGCCCATTTGTCTGTATTCCCTGTTTGCTGCTGCTTCACCACTGCTGCTGTGTTGCAAGATTAGAAATTCTAAGCAGGCACAGCCCGCCCTTAAAAAGAAGCCAAAGCTAGCACAAGGCCTTCCATAAAAAGCAGAAAAAGAGCACAGCCCTCAAAAATCATCAAATGGAGGATTATGAGCATTAATAAAACAATGTATTCTCATGAATGAATAAAACATTTATGTAACATGCTTTAAAACCCACACTCATTCTTTCCAGACAGCCAAATACTCCTCAATTACAGCACTAAATATATATGTGCCATAACCTGAAGCTCCTGAAATAGAATTTTGATTGTAATTCAAAACTGATTTTACTGTTCTTTTTTTATCTGTAAACAGCTTAGATTAATTCATGCACTTACCTTTGTACAAACTATTGTACATTTGTATATGCTCATTCTTTCAAATGCCTTACTCATGTTGCATCCCCCATTACAAGATGGACACCTCCTCCCCCCCCCAATTGCCTATTGTCCTAGTCTCTTCATGGCTGAATAAATGCCTCCTTCACACTATTTATCCATCTGCCAGTCAAATTGTAAATCACCTCTACTATTTACCCATGGCCGGATAATCAGTGGAGATTATTTATTATTTTACTGGCCTCTGGGTAAATAGCAGAGATTATGTACTACCTGGCTGGTGGCCTGGTACGCAGCCACTTCCTAATATATGATGTTGAATAAATGACTGATCGTCTTCAAGGAGCAGAATCTGGAGGATTATGTAGTAGTCATTTCTGGTCACTATGCCAGAGGTGGCAGAGAGCTCCAGCTGAAAAATAGAGCAAGTGTCTATGCAGTAAAAAGCAAGGAGACTTTTAGATGCATTGTGCAAAAGTTTTTCTTAAGACAGTGATCGCTCAAGTTTTTACCTCCTGGGAGAGAACATGCTCTTTTAAATTGTGTAAGGTTTAATTAAAACAGCAGGGTACTCTCTGAGAAAATAGCTTGGTTATTTAATTGTGTGCCTAAAACACCCTGCTGTGAAGGACCTATTCACTGTAAATGCCAAAAATGTATATATGCTGTGATTGAGTACGTTTGGACCTCAAAGTTTTGGACAGAAAGATAGTATACCTCAATTATGAAAGATGTCCTGGCCTTGGGGGTAACATCTAAGACATTGTCAAAAATTCGGCCTTTTTAAAACAATGTGTGTACACTAAACCACATTTTTCTCTGCTAAAAATATAAATTCCCGTCAGTCCCTTTTGAAATGCTAATGTGCGCTTAAGAAACTGTGACTCCAGAGAAAAGCTCTTGTGAAGAGGCAGCCAAGGACTCGTCACTCAGAGTCCAATGGTGGAAAGACGACTGGACAGTTTTCCATGAATTGGTCATTCCAATAGAGAGCACTTGGCAAATCCTGCACAAGTTCACTGCCTCATGGGACTTAATTGCGATATATTTTTTTGTGGGGAAATCACGAGCTGTGATGGATGCACAGCTTGCCTACACATGTCACACATGTGTTAAACAATGAAGTTTTGAAGACGCAGGTAGTGACTGTGTTAATCTGACTGTCAGTATTAATTAAGGATAGATTTGTGTCATGGGCTTAGAGTTCCCAGTGGTTAATGTGCAAAACAATAAGTGGTGGGGCTCTCGTCAGGGGGCAGCTTGCACCAGCCCATTTCTACTGTTAGTGCTGCCTAAAACAAAACCAACTTCAAACCATAAAAGTGGGGAGAGGATGTGGCATAATGGCGAGAGCTGCCGACTTTGAAGCTGGGGAAACAGGTTAGAGTCTTGGCGTCGGCTCAACATTCTGGGATTCTGGGCAAATCACTTAATCTCCCTGTGCCTACGATAAATTAATGTGTCCTTAACTGGTGCTCATGAAAAGTGCCAGTGTTGATAATTAAGTGCTGGTGCTGAGCACCGGAAACCACAGGCTCAAATTAAGCACAGCCGGTTCCGTGCCTACATCAGATATTATATCAGATATTGAGCATGAAATAGATTATAAGGGTTAAGGTTGATGTGACATGGGATATTTAACCACTACCAGGTCTTCTTATGGGAGAAAGAAATAAGCATATTTTAAGCCTTACATGATTCATTTGTAAAACTATACTCTTGTAAAGGTCTCAGTGGAGTTCCTTGACAAATCTGATTTCACACTACTCAACCAAGCTGACCCTCATGTCCATCTGAAATAATATTGTGATGGCTGTTCTGTCAGTGACCTTCTTATATTCTATCCTATTCCTGGTCTTGTGGAAACCCTTTTCTAAAAGTGAATAAAGAGTCTTCTTTTAAGCAAAGAGCTGTATTATTTTCTATTGTATTTTCAAGAGGTGAACTATCCTACATGATTTCCTGGTATGGTAGAACAATGCTCTTTTGCAAAGCAAGAGCAACTATCCTACACTCAACATAAAGAGTCTGATTCACGAACTGCATTTTATAGTACGTAAACTAGTGTTCCAAAAGTACTACTTACTACACATTTCAATTCACAAATCTATGGGCAAAAATCTCTACCTCTGCATCACCTAGCTTTTTGTGTGTGGTGATCTCTGTCCTGGTGATGAAGATCTTTGCTATTTTATAGTGAAGGTGTGAGGGACTGGAAAGGAACTAGAGATTGTAAATCACAAAATACACTTTTAAAGTTACTATAGCTCCAATTGTGTCAAAAAGACTTACATATACTCCTGCCCAGCCTTGGAGCATGTAAAGCACCACACATGGCGAACCACTGGTACTGCAAACAATCTCATAGAAAACAATGGAGGTAGCGAAGTAAACTAACTTACACACACACACAGACATATATACTATAACTTGCGCCCTGAGGTAACAAGAACCTGCGCCATCGCCATGCGCAGTGTTTTCATACATGATGTCATGTCAGTTGTCATCAGTGATGTTATCAATGCTGTCATTGAACATGTCATGAGCGATGTTTTATGTGAGGAGATACGCTGTGCATGGTGAGGGCACGTGTTATAGTTACTTCAGGGCACGATTTATAGTCAATTCAGTTAACTATAACTGGTAAATCTCAATGTTTTTATTTTAAAATCTTATGTTGTAACTGACATTACCACCTAACTATAACATCACTTTAACCTTTGGCTTTTGAAGTATATAAAAAGCAGGCCTATTGATTTTATCAATTGGTGACTGCATCAATATACAAGGTAATCCCATTGGCTTTGACAAGTAGTCAAGACATCATTCTTCAAGCCACATAATAGAGCCATACGACAAGCCACAAGGGGTCCTTGCATTCCAGAGCTGAACAGTCAAAGTTCTAGCTCTTTGAACAGCTTGAAATTTCATGAACGTTTCATGGAGACTATACATTCCAGGAAACATAGGGTTAATTTTTCAAAAAATGATTCTGGGAGTTGCTGCACTACCTGCAGTCAACCAAAAGACTTTTTTTTAATTTATTATATATATATTTTTTTTGGGTGCCCCTGCCCAGACTGGGGCACCACAAAGCAAACATCTTATGGCAAAAAAGCCCACAAACTGCATTATGGGGCACTTCTTTGCTGGACTAGTGAGTAATAAATGAGTAGCTTCAGCTGTTTATTTTTTATTAATTTTGTTGACCTCATGCTGATTTTTTTTCTGGGGGGGGTGCGGTATTCCGGTCCCATCTGCAACACTCACAGCTTCTTTTCTCATTGAAGACGCGGGAGGTGCCCCACAGCCCAATTCTATGGAGCCACACAGGAGCTGACCACATATTGTTTTTTAAATTCTTTTAGGAAGTGGGTGGTCCAGTCCTACCCGGGGCACCCACAGCTTTAAAAAACATTGAGGGCAGCGGGGGAGGACCTTGGCCCCCTCTGCTCTGCCAGCACCCCTGCCAGTAACCGTCTCAGCACAGGCAGAAAGGAACATTTGTACTACCACAAGGCAGGAGCCCTTCTGCTCTTGCTAGGTGAAAGCATTGAGGTTTTCTCTGTCCAAGCTCTCACCGGCAGGGAACAGTGTGCTTGGGGATGGGGACTCCGGGACACCTACAGTGAGCTGGCCCCAGGGGATGGGGTCCCTGGTGCTGTACAATGGCTCATGTGAGGGGGGCCAGTGCCCCAATGCCATAAAGATTTCACTGTGGGCCACTGGGTATGGGGTTCCCCAGGCTGTATACCAGCTCAGGGAGGGGGGCACCCGCCCTCCTCACCGAAAATTATTGTTGCGCCAACCTGCCAGGCTCTGGCCCACTCCGCAGTACCGTTAAGAAAATGTTGTGTTTTAGGCCCGGGGAGAGTCTCTCTAAGACCCTCCCCACTAGGCCTAGGGGGTCAGGGTGTTCCTACCTTGCCCCCCCACCCATGCTTTTTAAAAATCTTTTTTCTAGACTGGGGACTGAGTCCTGAGTCCTAAAATGGCTGCTGCAACATCTTGCATCCAATCAGATCTTATCTTTTGATCTGTAACTTCCGGTAGAAAATTAAATGGGGTATATGCATTTTGGGACCCCCGTCCCTTTCTCTAGACCTCCGCTTGGCAGATCGCCTCAAACTTTTCAGGACGAAGCTGAGGTGGATGAGACTTTTCTTTGGAAAGTTTTGTGGCAATTCGTCAAACGGTGCCAAGGTTATTAGAAAACCAAAAAAATCTATTTCTTTTGGAAATGAGGTCCTAAGTATAACTACCCAGTGTATTATTAAACATTTTAAGGTCATTTATTTTTATTATTTGTTTAAATAATGTTTTAATTTTTTGGAGGGATTGAGGGATCAGATTTACCATTCCCAATCCAACATAAGCAAAATTAGGGAAAATGTTGGACTTTGGAGGGGTCAGGTTTACTATTTCCACTCCAATCTGAGCATCAGTAAGGAAAGTATTGGACTTTGGTGGGGTCAGATTTACCATTCCCACTCCAATTTTAGCAACTGAAGTGAAGTGTTGGGCTTTTGAGGAGTCAGATTTACTGTTCACACACTAACGTAACCAAAAGTAGGGAAAGTGTTTGACTTTGGAGGGGTTATATTTACTATTACAACTCCAACTTGAGCAACAGCAGGGAAAATGTTGGACTTTGGATGGGTGAGAATGATCATTCCTATTCCATCGTAAGTTTAATTAGGGAAAGTGTTGGACTTTGGAGGAGTCTGATTTACTATTACCACTCCACTCTTAGCAACAGTAGGGAAAGTGTTGGACTTTATAGGGGTCAGAATTGCTATTCATACTGCAAGGTAAGCAAAAGTAGGGAAAGTGTAGGGTTTTGGAGGAATCAGATTTACTATGCTCCCTCCAATATGAGCAACAGTAGGGAAAATGTTGGACTTTGGACAAGTCCGATTTACTATCCCCAATCTAATTTTAGGGACTTGAGAGCTAAGGTAAGAGACTTTGGCTTTATGAATGATATTTATGCGATGGTGTTATATTTATGAGCTGATTACTATACGTCCCCTAAAGGCTCCGACCTTTGGTCGCAGCCTTTAGGGCTGCATCGTAATGGGCCGGTCAGTTTACTTTCCGACCGCCTCATTATGTTGGAGGCGGTCGGAAAGTAAACCGGCTGGTCATTCCGGCTAGTTTCTGATGGGCTCTGAGAGCCCGTCCGCCAGTCGGAATCCGGCCTTTAATCTGAAAGGCAGGCCTTTCCGCCCTTGAGATTACAATGCATGGTTTCCGACTTGGTTTCCATGCCGGTCTGTCCGATATGGAAACCATGTCAGAAAACGTGTTTGGGGGCCCCCAGTAGTGCCCCCTTTGGTGCACGGCCTCCGGTTGGAGGCCGGGGCACCTATGTTGCCCCCCCTGTTGATCCCTGCACCTTGTTGTGCCTGCCACGGGGTGCAGGGATGAACAGCACCTCCCATTTCACTATGGGAGCATGCATTACAGCCGGTTTACGGCCACAATGCATGCTCCCATTGTGAAATATAGGAATGCGACCGAACAGTGTTTTATAGTGCTTAATTAGCCTTTTACACCTCCTTGTGGCATTGTTGTTGGTTTTCACTTCGCATCTCATCTGCAAGTGGTCAGTCTGGCAATTACATAGAACTCAAGAGATGGTAAACATCTGCCTGACATCCACTAGGTCCATATTGGTGTGATCAGTCAGTTTTGTGACTTCCTGGTAGTCCTAGGGAAAAGGAGGTCTTCTAGCCACCCATCAATGTCATGTGCAAGGAAAGAGTAATACAGGGTTGTGGATGGTTCATAAGGGACTTCTGCCCATCCTCTGAGCATATGGTCCATCGTCGTGGTGTTGCAGCTATTCTCAGCAAGTACTGGCCTCACAAAATCCTCCAAACCAAAGTCTGTAGTCAATGAGTGATGCTGCAGTGGTTGCACTGGAAGAAAACCAGGTTTCAGTAGATTTAACCATCTCTGAGATATACCCATATATATAGGTTAGAGGTGTTGCAATCTGAAGTTTGACATTTCTGGAAATGGTTATAATTTTGTTAGTTTTGCAATAAAATAAACTATTCATTCTTAATTAGATTAAAAAAGCTTATGTGAATAACTCTACAAAGAAGGAAAACCATAACTTCACACTAAATGAGCATGGTGTATAAACTGCTCATGGCTATCATCACCCAGGTATCTTCCAGTTAGTGAAAAAGCAATATTCTTTAGTGACTCCACACTTTGGACATGTTCAGTCCTAGAACACCTTGGGCCAGAACACTTGCTCTTTCTATGACCATTGCAAGCCCTCTTATATGAAGGCCCAATGCAACATTAGATATTATGACGTGCTGATAGCACTCTCCTTGTCCCAATTTCTAATGTGGCGGAGGCTGTATCATTTTAAATTAGTAGTTTAGTAGCAGTGCACCACATTAGTCAAGTTTCACATTTTATCAATGCATAATAAGCATCATTTTATTATAAAATGTAACCACTCTAAACCTGCAACTAGTTTGCCCCATATCAAGTTAAAGATGAATAGTCCACCAAGCAAGAGTAGCCCATCTTTCACCTGGGCCAGCTATACCATCATTGCAAATCAAATGCTTGATCCTGAAGGACTTGCCAATGCTCATGTCGCACTTGGGAAAGCAAACAAATGAATTGCTTAAATTAATTTCAGCCACTGGTAATTGCTCTGGTACACAAAATAGACTATCATGTTTTGCCCATCATGCCACCTCAGACAGGAACCAGCCATATTCAAATCAACCTTGATCGTGCTCCAACAGCAACACTCAAGCCCAAACATTCAGGCACAACCTCATGAAATCATAGGGGTCAAGAGGCCACAGAAGGAGGTTCTGCTCTCTGAATCATACCACTAGAAAGCAGAATGCTGCCAATCCTGTTAAAATGGTCAAGCAGGGACCGACTAATATTAATGTGAAAGTACAGCTGTAAAACATTCTCTGCAAGTCCCCTGAGGGCTTGGGTAATCTGGTAGGCCAAAATAATCCAAGTGCAATTTTGTGTGCTGAGTCCTTTGAAGTGGATCTTCACCAAGATTTCAGTTTCCTCTGCTGGTGCCTTTTTCACCTTGAGCCCTTCTATGGACTGGTATCTGAGGCCACATCCACCTTCACTGCTTCAGCCCAGGCAATACCATAGCAAGGGCCGTGCTGCCAGGCATTGGGCACAATGGGGGGCAGAGGGAATTGGGAAAGCATGTCTTTGTGCCCTGACCCATAGTTCTGGGGGCACCCCATGCCGGCATCTAAGATGCATACCACTGCAGAAGATGAAAGTGGCCATGTCACTAAGGACAGGAGTAGGCAGGTAATAGTCCCAGTGGCCATGCAACCTGAGGCTGCACACCCTTGCACCCTATGCGTCGGGTGCCCCACACAGGGGCAGGGGCAACCATGGAGGTGTGGGAGCAACCGCATGCATGGGCACCTGCTATATTCATATTCACAGCTGTGTTGCCTGAAAGGAAGAAAAAAATAAGAAAAGGAAATCTTTTGTCTCTGTTTTTGGTGGTCATTTGGCTAGTCAGACAGGGACTGCTCCAAAAACATAGTATGGAGGAGTTTGCCAGGGAACCTATATAAACAAAAAGCTGCAGCTGCCAGAAACAAAGCACTGAGGGGCATATTAGCAAGACCCACGTTAAAATTATCGCCGTTTTAGCGGCAGGAAACTGCCGCTAAAGCGGCGATAATGGGCTTGCTAATATGCGTTATGAGAATTCAATAGAAGCCCAGGTTAGATGTGCAGGACATCTAACCTGGGCTTCTGTTGAATTCACTAACGCATATTAGCAAGCCCATTATCGCCGTTTTAGCGGCAGTTTCCTGCCGCTCAAACGGCGATAATTTTAACGTGGGTCTTGCTAATATGCCCCTGAGTCTCCCCACAAGGTTTGTTGCCATGATGATTCTATGCAAGCTATAATAAAGGCTGCCAGCGTGTACTTGCCATTGTGAAATGTGATTGTCAAAGCAGGTAATGTATTGTTAAGCCACCTGACAAAGCCAGTAGAAATAACTTTTGGATTGTAGAAAGCCATAAGTCTCGCAATAGGCCTATGAGGGGGCATTGCTGGTTTTTGGGGGCTAGAGCCTGCTGGTGTGCTATCACATACTGTCTTGTAGATAATAGAAACAATCTAGATTTACAAGGTTAGTTGCCCACCTGTGATATATTTTTAGGGTAGATAATTTGCACACTGTTTATTCTACAAAGCCCCTTCAGGGGGGTTCTAATTGGTAATTCCACCTGAAATCTTTTTTTTTGATAATCAATTTTATTGATTTTAAACAAGAAAAAGAAAAACCAGCAGTAATCAGATGCAGCATATTACAGCAGTTGTAGAATATTTTCGTGTTACATATATAGAAAATGCACCAACAATACATAGCTTCATTAAACCTCACACACTGCTCACATTTCCTACGGTGGGATTCTGATATTCTATCTGCCCCAGCCATTTGACCCAGACTTGGGGATATTTCGCCTGGCACCCTCTGGCCTCATACAAAGACTTCTCTTGTGTGGCGCACCAGTCCAACCCCCTGCGCCATTTCGTTATAGTGGGTTGTCAGGGTTTGACCAGTTAGCTGCAATGTCCCTCTTGGCCACTACCATAGATGTGTTGAGAAATAACTTGTCAGATCTGGAGCCGTCTAGACCATCCGTGATTCCCAGGAGCCCATTTAACGGATTATGTGGGACCTCCCAGCCCAGAACCTCTGAGAGTTCCTTTTCGATCGAGTCCCAGTATCGTACAATAGCGGGGCAGGTCCGTACCATATGATAGAAGTCTGCTTGGTCATGTTCGCAACGCGTACATGATGCATTTGGTTTCAGACCTGTATTATGAAGGCGTTTTGGTGTTAGGTATGCAACATGTAAGTAATACAGTTGGATCAGACGGTGTCTGGCTGAAGTGGTGACTGTTTTGGGTGCCATCAGTGCATCTCTCCAGTCTTCCTCCTGAAGAGGCCCGATCCATCCCTCCCATTGGCTCCTAAGTTGACCTAATGTATTTGGAGTGTTGTTTATTAAGGAGCGGTAAATACGGGAGATATCTCTCCTTCCCAGGTTACCTGTCATAGTTTGCGCCTCGGGGGGACTGTACTCTGGTAGCGAGGTGCCATTTGGAATGTGGCTGTGAAGGGCATGGCGTAGTTGCAGATACCTATAAAATTGAGAGGAGTGTAGGGAGTACTGGGTCCGCAAATCTTGAAAGGTATGCATGTGGTCGCCCGTCCATATGTCCCCAAGTTGTGAAATACCAATAAGGTCCCATGTCTGGAATCCCTCTAAATTGCTGACCTCTCAGAGCCAGGAACCCTGCCAGAGCAGTGTGTACCGGGTCAGCCTATTCGACCATTGGGTGTGGCGCAAGGAGGCGTGCCAAGCCAGGAGGACCACCTGCGTCACCATGGGCATAGATCTGGGGATAGGTCCCCCGTACATCATCGCTTGAATCCTGGATAGGCCCAAGCCATTCAACTCTATTCTGTATCCCGGGTCAGACCAGCCTCCATTGAACCAGTCGTGCAACGTAAGTAAGCGGGTTGCCAAATAATACAGGTATAAATTGGTCATGCCCATACCCCTGCAAAGAATGGAATCCGGCACTGGGACAGGGCCAAGCGGGGTCTCCGCCTGCCCCAAAGGAATTTAGTGATCAGACTTTCTAGTTCGTTAAACCAGGTCCGTGGGAAATGAAATGGGGTGTTTTGAATTATGTATAGGCATCTGGGAAGTATCATCATTTTGAAGAGAGCGACTCTTCCCAGTGGATTAAGTGGTAGTGTCTGCCATTTGTGGAGGTCATCTCGGGCCCTCTTCACCAGCGGGGTGATGTTGAGTGTCCATTCGAGGTCAGGAAGCAGAGCCACCCAGATTCCCAGATATTTAAAGGATTGCTGTTAGAAATGGGATTTCTGGTTGGCTAACGCTTGCGCCCAAGCCAGGCAGAAACCATCACTCTAGTCAGGGCAAGGGAGTTACATGCTGAAGATAACCCCTGCTCACCCCCTTGGTAGCTTGGCACGAGCAGTCAGACTTATCCCAGAGGCAATGTGTAAAGCGTTTGCGCAACACACACACAGCAGCAACACACTAGGCACACCACAAAAGAAACTCCACACAAGGTTATATATAAAAATAGCCTTTGTATTATCCAAAACACATTAGAATAGTAATCACACAATATACACTGTGCCAACTGGCACAAGGCAATATTTACAGGGGATTATATACACATGACAGGGCCAATTGGGCCCCTGTCAGAACCATCACAAAGCACAAATGGTAAATGTAGAACACAACTAACCCTGGGCATAATACTTTGCTACGCTCACGAAGCATGCAAAGTTTGTGCTACTACGCAAATTGCACGTATGATAAACGTAGCGTAGCAGGAGTATAATAAACTCCTTCAAATGCTTTGATAAAGCAATTTTTTATGCTAAAAAGCATATAACCAATTCACAAAAATGAATTTTGACAATAAAATATCAAGCAATGAGAGAGGTGATGATTTTGGAGTTCCCCTAACCTAGGGGGAGGACCAAGCAGATGCCTTGAACACAAAAAGCATATCATGTGAACGATTCAATGGTGGTCCCTTCCTCCTAGGACCACCCCAAGCACAGTTATGGGCAAAAATACAATCCCAACCAAAGGCCCTGCAAAGCATTATGGGACGAGATTAGCAGTGGGCAGTGAATATTATAGTGTCCAATATCAAAATAATTCTACAAAGAGCTGCAGTTCAACTAGTCGTTACTAGGTGTCGTCCCTCACGAGTCAAATGCAAAAGCTTCATGAAAGGTTTTCAATACTTTTGCATTTCACTCTTGAGGGACGACACCTAGTAACGACTAGTTGAACTGCAGCTCTTTGTAGAATTATTTTGATATTGGATACTATAATATTCACTGCCCACTGCTAATCTCGTCCCATAATGCTTTGCAGGGCCTTTGGTTGGGATTGTATTTTGCCAATAACTGTGCTTGGGGTGGTCCTAAGAGGATGGGACCACCACCTAATCATTCAATAAGATGTGCTTTTTGTTTTCAAGACATCTGCTTGGTTCTCTCCCTAAGTTAGCGAGGATACCAAAATCATCACCTCTCTCACTGCTTGTTAACTTTTTGTTTTCACTTTAGTGAAATAACTATATGCAATTTTAGCATATAAAGACAGAGATATTTATTTTATCTTAACTTGCACTGTACAAGTTTGCTTTTGGTAATTATTGTACAGTGCAGTCAAGCACACAGCTACGCACTACGCAATTTGCATAGCTACGCCCAGGCTTAATAATAAACTCCTTCAAATGCTTTGATAAAGCAATTTTTTATGCTAAAAAGCATATAACCAATACACAAAAATGAATTTTGACAATAAAATATCAAGCAATGAGAGAGGTGATGATTTTGGAGTCCCCCTAACCTAGGGGAGGACCAAGCAGATGCCTTGAACACAAAAAGCATATCATGTGAATGATTCAATGGTGGTCCCTTCCTCCTAGGACCACCCCAAGCACAGTTATGGGCAAAAATACAATCCCAACCAAAGGCCCTGCAAAGCATTATGGGACGAGATTAGCAGTGGGCAGTGAATATTATAGTGTCCAATATCAAAATAATTCTACAAAGAGCTGCAGTTCAACTAGTCGTTACTAGGTGTCGTCCCTCACGAGTCAAATGCAAAAGCTTCATGAAAGGTTTTCAATACTTTTGCATTTCACTCTTGAGGGACGACACCTAGTAACGACTAGTTGAACTGCAGCTCTTTGTAGAATTATTTTGATATTGGACACTATAATATTCACTGCCCACTGCTAATCTCGTCCCATAATGCTTTGCAGGCCTTTGGTTGGGATTGTATTTTTGCCCATAACTGTGCTTGGGGTGGTCCTAGGAGGAATCGTTCAATAAGATGTGCTTTTTGTTTTCAAGACATCTGCTTGGTTGTTGGTTCTCTCCCTAAGTTAGTGAGGATACCAAAATCATCACCTCTCTCACTGCTTGTTAACTTTTTGTTTTCACTTTAGTGAAATGACTATATGCATTTTTAGCATATAAAGACAGAGATCTTTATTTTATCTTAACTTGCACTGTACAAGTTTGCTTTTGGTAATTATTGTACAGTGCAGTCAAGCACACAGCTACGCACTACGCAATTTGCATAGCTACGTGTAGTTGAAGCTGTACTTCACGTAGCTACGTGAAGTGCTACTACGCAAACTACGCCCGGGCTTAAACACAACCAGTAATTACTGGCAAAATACTGTACTCAGCATTATATCCTGCAACATAAATCATATTATGCAATCAGCATCACATTAGGCGTAAAACACATTATGCGCCAACCTCATAAGCATAAACCACATTAGGCAATAAGCATCATCACCAGCATAAACACATTATGCAATTACCTCATAAGCAGAAATCACATTAGAGGAATAAATCGGGGTGCATAAATCACATTTATCATAGGCACCACATAAATCACATTAGGGCCTGGTGCCCTACTAACACTGACCCCCTGGCCAACTGGCCTTCTCAGAGGGATCAAATGCCCTATGTCCCAAATGTCAGGGCTGGCTGCCACTGCAGCAGAATCAAAAGTGCGCAATTGCTCTGGCACCACCGTGCCTCCTGGGTCCCCACTGGGACTTTTCAAAATGCTCTGGCCTAAACATTGCAGCTGCCGCTAATTGCGGTGCAGCTGTGCAGGTACCTGTGGGCACTGGCATGCACTGTGCCCTCTGGGCCCCCACTGGGGCTCTCTCAACAGATGTGCCCACCGTTGCAGCTGCCCGCGCTGGTGCAGTGCAGCTGTGAACAATAAATCAGCCCTGGCACTAACGTGCCCTGGGTCCCCCACTGGGGCTCTTTAAGCAAATGTGCCCCAACGTTGCAGCTGCCCACTGTCAGGCGGGGCAGCTGTGACAATGACCAAAAAGGGGCACGGGCACCACTGTGCCCTCTGGACCCCCACTGGAGCCCTGAAAATAATGTGCCCCATCGTTGGAGCAGCCCGCTCTCCTGCCGGACGGCTCAGGCACCGACAATGTGCCTTGAAAGGCACCAACAGGGTGCAACACCGAGCCCCTCTCACCTGGGCTCTGCTTGGGGACTCTGCTCCTCCGGTCTCCTCTGGACTCCCTCGGTCTTGGGACAGGCTCTGGGGATCCTTCTTTCTTCGCCCGGTCCCCTTTCTTGGGACCAGGACTTCGACCTGGAGCCCGCGAGACTCTGGACGTGCGTGGGGGCGGAGGCCCCACCCACAACCAGGCAAGGCCGCCTGGCTTCCGGGTCACATTCGGCAGCGGCCCGGCGATTCCTTTCAGCGGCTTCTTTCACTCGGTAAAGTGCGGGGTGGGCACCCGCTACAAATAAAGCAATAGCGGAGTGGGCACCCGTTCATCACCACCATAAGCGGGGTGGGCACCCGCCTTAAAATAAAAGGCAAAATGCGGGGTGGGCTCCCGCTGAAGAAAACAGCAAATGCGGGAGAATCCCCGCGTCGGGATTCCCTCTAAAAGGGCTGCAGCTCCGCGCTGCAAAGCCGACGCTCTTCTCTTGGGCAAATTAAAATATAGCGCTCACGAGGCGCTAGGAGCCTGGACTTCAAAAGGAAAGGTCCAAAGCAAAGTTTCTAGGGGCACAGCTGGGCCCAGGGAGGCCAGCACACAGGGTCCTCCAGCAGGGAGGCAAGCCCTCGTGGCGGTTCCTCCTGGGCCCCCAGCAGCAGCAAGCCCCCAGCAAGTCCAGGAACAGCACACAAAAAAAGCACACACCCTTTCATGGGGTCACAGCCCCTATTTTTATAGTACATTTTCCTTCGTCTGCAAAGCACAGGGCTTTGGGGGAACCAGCCAAAACTGCTTCAGGGGGGAATTGGAGCACTCTGTTTACCAGGCTCCTCTTCCCCTTTGTCAGGTGGGGGCTCGTCATCAGACACACCACAGGGGGGCGGAGCCAGCATTCACTAGGGCAGGCACAATCCTATTCAGGGTCAGGGGGCTACTCCTCCCACTACTCCAAATGCAGATGCCCTATTCAGCCTAGCGCTGACTCACCCTGCCCCTCCTGGAGCCACACACACCTCACCAGCCCCTGTCACTCAAAAGCCAGACATGCAATTCACATCAGGCAGGCAGACACATAGCACACAGAAATGCCAACTTCTAAAAGTGGCATTTCTAAAATAGTTATAATAAATCTGCGCGCACCATTGCGCAGCATTTATTATTACCATTCCAAATATACCAAACTTGACCACGCTGCTCCTCTCATAATAGGAATTACCACTGAAACACTTAAGAGAGAATCCACAATGCATTCCTATGGGAAGGCAGCCCCACGGTAGTGAGAAACCAAAATGGCTGTTTGTCACTACCAGGACATGTCACATACTTAAGGTACATGTCCTTCCTTTTACCTACAATGCACCCTGCCCATAGGGCTAGCTAGGGCCTACTTTAGGGGTGACTGACATGTAGTAAAAGGGGGGTCACAGACATGGCACACACTTTAGGTGCCACGTCACAGCGGCAGTAACACTGCGCGCACAGGCCCTGCAATGGCAGAGGCCTGAGATAGGTTTGAAAGGCTACTTTGGTGGGTGGCGCAATCAGCGCTGCAAGCCCACCAGTAGCATTTAATTCACCAGCCCTGGGTATATGAGATACCACTTTACAAGGGACTGACAGGTAAATTACATAGGCCAAACAGGTGTAGACCAATCTTACCATGTAACACAGAGAGCACACGCACTTTACACTGGACAGCAGTGCTAGAGTGCCCAGAGTCCTAAAACCACCAACACCATGTCAGAAAAAAGGCTAGGAGAAAGGCAAAAAGTTTAGGGATGACCCTGCAAAAAGGGCCAAGTCCAACACAACCCCCTTCCAGCCAAAATGCAGGGTAGACCAATCATCCCCTTGATGGGCTTCCCTGCATTGGGCGATAGAACACAGACGCGGGCCCGCAACTGCAGGGACACCTTCCGGTTCTACGCCACTCTGAACCCATGTGGTTTCCTCTGTAAAAGCTCTCAGGACCAACTAGGATACCCCACTGGTACTCCCTAGCTGTCCACGGCCAGGACCAGGCCCTAGGCCACCCAGATGTCTCTGGTCCTCGCCAATCCACAGAGTGGGGGGCAGTAAACCCTGGCACATAGTAACCATTCGTTTTGAAAAACTTTAGCACCGGGCACAGTGCTGATTTACTCTAGGAGGACCTGTAAACTCTAGACTCACAAAAACATGATATACATATGACAACTGACATAAAAAAATATATTTTATTATTATTAATCTTCTTTTTGTTTGTTTTAGAGATAAAAAAATATATATATATACTTATACATACAATTCATACATAATAACCTTCAATGCATGGAACAATATACATTCCAATAGATATTGTGCAAATTAGAACCACATGTTGATGCAAATTACGGTATAACCTGAGTAAAATATATCTTCAACACAAATCAAATACACTTGACATATGATTTAGACATATATAGAGACACTGGTAATATTAGTTGAATACCAACGCGTTTCGGCAAAGCCTTCTTCAGGATTTTCATACCAGTGGTTACTAAAATAAGGAATATAAACATAATTGTGAGCTAGAGTTTAAACACACTCTCATTAAATTATTCTATATGTGACAAAAATGGAGAATATGCTGAGTGATACTCAGTTTTATCTTCCAATTACTAGAGACCCCTCTAAAATATAGCCAGTAAGATTCGCAAGCTCATTAATCGAGCACTAAAAGATGGAGACATATGTGAGAAAGAATGGGCCTTTTTAAATGTTGATAACAATAGAACAACGTCTCAACTGGTAAATCATGCAGAGGGACTATTCAAAACTGTGTATCAATCACATAGCACAGGAAAGGGACAAGGGAGACCAAGTCAAGGTGAAAAGGTTGTTATTTACATATAAGAGCACAAAACACAACTAAATTGCAGTAACCATAACAACCAAATGTGCACTGGAAGTGTTAAAGTGAATAAACGGCGCAGAGACACATGTGATAAAAGGACAACGTGAGGCGACAAAAGACAGTGGGAGTCAAACGAAAGTATTTACAATCACAGACATATTTTCATTATTTGTAAATGACCCTTTAGTTGCCGTAAATGGCGTTGTAGAGTCAACGGCGTTTCGACCTCTTTAAATTGAGGTCATCATCAGGACGATGGTTACACTATTCAGAAAGTGCTCTATAGAATCAGGAAGGAAGGGAGGGATAATCAATTGGAATGAAACCCAGAGGAAGGAGAATCAAACAAGAGAAAGGAGAGTGCTAGTTAGATGGTAAGGAATTACCTGGAGGCACTTAGAAGGAAGAAAGAAGGGGATCCAGAGGGTAATTCCGCTCGTCTGGAGCCGCAACGAAGCGTCACTTAGAGGGGAGACAGCGTTAATTAGCTCGAATGCGGTCTAAGGAAGGAAGGGACAAGTGTAGGAGTAACTAACAGGAAACAATGGCCATGAAAAACGAAGACCAGTGTGCGGGGACGCCGTGGTCTTACCATTGAAAAAGGTCCATCGTCAAATGAAGGAACATGTGGAAATCAGGGCTGCACTGGATAAGCAAGGGAAAGGAAACGGGCATGGTTACAGCTCGAAGATAGAAAATTGATCTATCACGAGTACGTAATAACTAAAGTGCACCGTATTCTTACCTGAGAAGTGAATTCTAAGTGGACGGAGCAATGAATCCGGCGATATTTCTTGACCAACTAAGTAGTGGTTCACAGAGCCGGGATTAGTCCGGGGAGAACGGGGGAAACAATTGAAGCGTCTCAAGCGTGCTGCTCGCCATATCCAGGATATGTAGAGATCGGCAGAGTCACGTGAGAGGGCTTGGATTGGGTCACGCAGAAGCGCTAGTGATTAGAACTAGAGCGTAAGGGCAAGTACCAAATGCCCCGGGGGGACGAGAGAGAGTGGAGACGGCAGAAGAAAGATGGCCGTATGAAATTAGGCACCGAGTAATGGTGAAGATAGGAACATAAATCTTGAGTATAAATTCTCAGTTGCAAGAAAACGAATTACAGCACATTACATACAGATGGTGATGTACAAAAGCTAACAAATCCGTTCGAATAATTAGGCAAGGTGAACAATGGTTAGCCTCAAGCTTATGGATTATGCAGGATAAAATAACGCATGGATAGTGCAAGAATGAATATTTATGACAGAAAGTTCAAAAAACATAATCATTGGTCGGTGTACAATCCAGTTATATAAACGGGGCAAAGGGAACAGTATATCATATGAACTAAGGATTCGTGAAATGAGAACAGCAATTGTGACATATATTACATTGTTACTTAAGCTAATTAATATATACAATAAAAGATAAGTACATAATGAAATCTTTTTAGGAAACATCTATTATGTATTAAAAACAGCATGCATAAGGAATGCACGTACGAAAATTGATACTTGAATCAAGAAAAACACAGGGTATCAGATAGAATAGCAAGGCAGAATGAGGGTTCTATGTAGTAGTGATCACTGTGTTCCACTCATCGAGCGAATTCAGACCCTGGGCAACAG
Organism: Calotriton arnoldi; assembly: GCA_963921515.1. Lineage (NCBI taxonomy): Eukaryota > Metazoa > Chordata > Amphibia > Caudata > Salamandridae > Calotriton > Calotriton arnoldi. The sequence continues at coordinate 31,873 of CAWUFW010019979.1, forward strand.
AAGTGCAGCGTGTGATCCATCTACACTCACACTTATTAAGTAGGAGTTGGAGGTTACCGCCACGGATGGGTAGAAGTGGACGGTCTATGACCTGCCATGTCATATCTGTTTCAGAGTGATTGTTTTCTTTAAAATGTGTTACCAATGGTGCAGTAGTAACATTGCATCTAATGCGACTCTTGTGTTGGGAAATGCGTTGCTTCACCATCTGAGTGGTCTGGCCTATGTAAAGTAAATTACACGGTCAACGGATCGCATAGATGACATTATTAGTGCGACAATTGGAAAATTGTTTGAGTTGGTAAGTACGTTCCGTGGTGACAAATACCTTGGTGTTACTGGTAAGGTCGCAGACATTACAATTCTGACATTTAAAGTGGCCTATGACAGATGGAAGACCCCACAAAGCTGTCACAGATTGATCATTCTTTTCTTTAGATGGCCATGTAATGGCATGGACCAATTTATCAGAGAGGTTATCTCCTCTTTTATAGGAGAGTAGGGGGGTCCTTATGTGTGAAAAGGTGCATAGCAATTTCCAATTTCTTTTGATTATCTTTCCAACCTTATTACTAGAAGGGCTGTAAGTTGAGACAAAAGGAATGCGCGTGTTTTGGCGTTTGATCGAGGGTGCCAAAATTATCTATCTGTGACTGTACCAAGCACGCTTGAGAGCCTTTTTGACAAGATGTTTTGGATAGCCTCAGTTAGTCAATTTTTCGGAGAGGATGGCTGCCTCACGAAAATAATCCTTTCGCCATTTACAATTCCGCCGGATGTGGAGGAATTGCCCATATGGTAGGCCATCTCGTAAGCCACGCGGATGATAACTAGAATACAGTAGCAGGGTGTTTCGCTCTGTAGGTTTGCGGTACAAGGTCGTACCAATGGTCCCATCCTCTACATGTAATGTGAGGTCTAGAAAGGGTAAGTCATTTTTCCTGATGTCTGAGGTAAAGGTGAGGTGAGGTTGGTTGTTATTGAGCCATGTGACAAAAGAGGATAGGTCTTCTTGTTGTCCTTGCCACAAGAGAAGAATATCGTCTATGTATCGACGCCATAGTGTAATGTTATTCAAAAAGGGGTTTTGGATAGACAGAATAAGTGTCTATTCTAAATGATGGACATAAAGGACAGCAAAATTAAGGGCGGAACAAGCGCCCATGGAAACTCCTTTGATCTGGAGATAATATGTGTCTTTATACAAAAAGTAATTATTAGTCAATGCAATGTGAAGAAGTTGAATTATGAAGTCAGTCGGAATGCACATGGGTCTTGATCGTGTATTCAACAAAAGTTCCATCACCGCCAGGCCCTCTATCTGGGGAATGTTGGTATACAACGATTCTATATCAAGGCCAGCCATGAGGTCAGTCTCGATGTTAAATGGAAGATCCTCAATGATATTGATCAAGTGAGTGCTGTCCTTGACAAAGGTGTCGGTGAGTGGCACAAAATCCTTAAGGATGGCATCAATGTATTTGCCCACTGGTTCCAAAATGGAGCCGCAACCAGAGACTATAGGTCGACCAGGTGGTGTGGTTGGATTTTTATGTATTTTAGGCAAAATATAAATGACCGGTGTTTTGGGGTGTGGGTTATTAAGAAAAGCATGTTCTTTTTTACTGATGATGCCAGAGTGAAGTGCCTGCGAGGTTATAACGGATATTTTCTCTCGAATAGTAGTGAGTGGGTCTGAAGTCAATTTGCGGTAGTGTATGGTATTGTTGAGCTGGCGAAGGATCTCACTGTCATATTTATCATGATCCATTACAACTATACCCCCGCCTTTATCGGCGGGTTTGATAACTATGTTCTTATTGTCACTCAGACTGTTTATGGCAAATTTTTCCGTTAGCGGCAGATTGTAGGGAACAAATTCGGATTGATTTTGTAGTTCTTTTACTTCGTGTAAGACAAGTTTCTCAAAAGTTAAGATCTCAGGTGGCATCATCGAGGTGGGTGGCAAAAAGTTGGAAGCAGGTCCAAATTGTTTTTCAAAAGGCCTATTAAATTCAGGTTTTCCTGAGAAGAATTGTTTCAGACGTATGCGTCGGAAGAACAAAAGCAAATCTTCCTGGAGTTTGAAAAAATTACTGCGTTCGGTGGGGACAAAAGAAAGACCTTTACTGAGTAGGGAGATTTCATCTGAGGATAGGAGATGCGTGGATAGATTAAAGATCGGTATGGTCGTGTTTGGAAGTGATGATGAAATCTGAGGTGGTGAAGGAGGTGCATTTTGTAAGGCCTCATTGTTCAAGTGTGGTTGAAGTGGCCTGGTGTGAGTAATCACAGAAGGCATGGGAATGGTAAACAGAATGCTATTCTCAGAGCAGATGTTGGAGGGGATAGGAATATCCATATGTAACGGTGTGGTAATTTGGAAATGTTTGCCAGTTATCATTACTGGGGCCCCCATTGATAACATTTGTGGCGGGTCTGCCTCTCGCCTGCGTATTGGTAGTTCTGTTTCTTGCGGCTGCGTCCGCGGCCGCGATCCAATCCTAAAAAACCTGTAGGTATAAGTGGTGGTGGATGAGGACGCCTATATGGGCCAGAGCTTGTACCTTCACCACCGTCTGAGTCCTCAACCCCCCTCCCTTCAGCCTATCTGATACCCTGTGTTTTTCTTGATTCAAGTATCAATTTTCGTACGTGCATTCCTTATGCATGCTGTTTTTAATACATAATAGATGTTTCCTAAAAAATTTTCATTATGTACTTATCTTTTATTGTATATATTAATTAGCTTAAGTAACAATGTAATATATGTAACAATTGCTGTTCTCATTTCACAAATCCTTAGTTCATATGATATACTGTTCCCTTTGCCCCGATTATATAACTGGATTGTACACCGACCAATGATTATGTTTTTTGAACTTTCTGTCATAAATATTCATTCTTGCACTATCCATGTGTTATTTTATCCTGCATAATCCATAAGCTTGAGGCTAACCATTGTTCACCTTGCCTAATTATTCGAACGGATTTGTTAGCTTTTGTACATCACCATCTGTATGTAATGTGCTGTAATTCGTTTTCTTGCAACTGAGAATTAATACTCAAGATTTATGTTCCTATCTTCACCATTACTCGGTGCCTAATTTCATACGGCCATCTTTCTTCTGCCGTCTCCACTCTCTCTCGTCCCCCCGGAGCATTTGGTACTTGCCCTTACGCTCTAGTTCTAATCACTAGCGCTTCTGCGTGACCCAATCCAAGCCCTCTCACGTGACTCTGCCGATCTCTACATATCCTGGATATGGCGAGCAGCACGCTTGAGACACTTCAATTGTTTCCCCCGTTCTCCCCGGACTAATCCCGGCTCTGTGAACCACTACTTAGTTGGTCAAGAAATATCGCCGGATTCATCGCTCCGTCCACTTAGAATTCACTTTTCAGGTAAGAATACGGTGCACTTTAGTTATTACGTACTCTGATAGATCAATTTTCTATCTTTGAGCTGTAACCATGCCCGTTTCCTTTCCCTTCCTTATACAGTGCAGCCCTGATTTCCACATGTTCCTTCATTTGACGATGGACCTTTTTCAATGGTAAGACCACGGCGTCCCCGCACACTGGTCTTCGTTTTTCATGGCCATTGTTTCCTGTTAGTTACTCCTACACTTGTCCCTTCCTTCCTTAGACCGCATTCGAGCTAATTAACGCTGTCTCCCCTCTAAGTGACGCTTCGTTGCGGCTCCAGACGAGCGGAATTACCCTCTGGATCCCCTTCTTTCTTCCTTCTAAGCGCCTCCAGGTAATTCCTTACCATCTAACCAGCGCTCTCCTTTCTCTTGTTTGATTCTCCTTCCTCTGGGTTTCATTCCAATTGATTATCCCTCCCTTCCTTCCTGATTCTATAGAGCACTTTCTGAATCGTGTAACCATCGTCCTGATGATGACCTCAATTTAAAGAGGTCGAAACCCCGTCGACTCTACAACGCCATTTGCGGCAACTAAAGGGTCATTTACAAATAAAGAAATTATGTCTGTGATTGTAAATACTTTCGTTTGACTCCCACTGTCTTTTGTCGCCTCACGTTGTCCTTTTATCACATGTGTCACTGCGCCGTTTATTCACTTTAACACTTCCAGTGCACATTTGGTTGTTATGGTTACTGCAATTTAGTTGTGTTTTGTGCTCTTATATGTAAATAACAACCTTTTCACCTTGACTTGGTCTCCCTTGTCCCTTTCCTGTGCTATGTGATTGATACACAGTTTTGAATAGTCCCTCTGCATGATTTACCAGTTGAGACGTTGTTCTATTGTTATATTGTTATAATACTTACCCGGTCTCAGCTGGGTTAATGGGTTTACTCCTGTTCATGTTCACTTTTTAAATGTTGAGACACCTAGGATGGCCAGCATTTATGGTATACCTAAGGTTCACAAGAGCGTAATTGATCCCCCATTACGACAAATAGTCACCACTATAGGCTCGGCTACAGAGCCTTTAGCTAAATATGTCGATGCCAGATTATGCTCTCATGTATCTCGCACACCTGCCTTTGTACAAGACACGAGGCATATTATCAACCTTGTGGAAAATATCTCTTTTTGTCCAGATACCGAATTTTTGGTTACCATGGATATTGAGGCACTCTACAGTAACATACCCATTGATGGAGCCATAGCAGCTGTGCATTGGTTTATCCATACCTATAACATCAAGTGTCCATCTTTGTTTGTTCTGGAGTGTCTTAAAATAGTGCTATCCGACAACATTTTTGAATTTAATAATCAGTTATACAAGCAAAATCAAGGTGTCAGCATGGGGGCATCTTGTGCCCCCACGGTGGCAAATATTTACATGTCTCAATTTGAAAAGAAGTATGTTTTTAATGAGATAGCCCCGTTCTATGAGTCTGTGACCAAATGGTCACGATTCATAGACGATGTCTTTTTCATTTGGATGACACTTATGACAATTTGCAGCAATTTTTGGAATGGATAAATTTGTATTTCACTAACAACATAAGTAAATATCAGGTTGAGTATTTGGATGTATTGATAAAACATGATGCAGGTATCTTGGTGGTTGACTTATTTGTTAAACCAACTGCCAGGAATACCTTATTACATTACGACAGTTATCATCCGGCGACTCAAAAAAATAGCATTCCATTTGGTGAATTTTTAAGGCTAAGACGTAATTGCACAAATATCAAAGATTTTGATGTTAAGGCAGAGGTAATGAAAAGGAAGTTCCTGGCTAGGGGCTATCCAAAAAAGATTGTAAGAGACTCTTACAAAAGAGCCTGTTTCTATGACCGCCAGCATTTACTAACAAGTGCTAAAGATAAAAAGGATCCCACACTGGTCTTTGTCACCAGACATTCCATGCTAAATGATAGAATCAGACAGGCAGTCTGTTCTAGTTGGCAAATTCTTAATGTGGATACATCTAAAACAGGGCTGATCCCTAAACCAATGTTTGCGTATAGACGCAACAAGAATATAAAGGATCATGTGGTACATTCCCGCATGAAGAAAATCAGTACTGCTCAGCAAATGAGTATCACTGGTAGTAATCCAGTAGTGGGAACATTCAAATGTACTAACTGTAAGTCATGTGCAACAGTTATAGAAGCAACTACATTGCATTTTAACGATCAAGTAATATCACCTAACAGTCTTAACAATTGTAAAACATCAAACGTTATCTACCTGATAATATGCCCCTGTAGATTGGGTTATGTAGGGGAAACAGGCAGATCGCTAAATGTAAGACTTACTGAGCATAGGTCAGCGATCAGGACAAAGAAAACATCAGCACCAATGGTAAATCACTATATAGAAAAGAACCATGCACCTCAAGATATGCAATGGTATATTGTGGAGAAAATCTGTCAGAAAGAAGGGATTACTACTGAAAAAACCAGAAAATTGAGAGAAGTTTATTGGATTTTTATTCTGGGAACATCAGTTAAAGGTCTGAATCTTGAGATACTTTGGGATCAAGCTATCAAATAAATCTTTTTACTAGATTCGTTTCAATGACCTTTTCTCTCCATTTAATAAAGTTTGATATTAACATAATGTAGGACCTTAGTTTCATTTTTATTGTAATATCAATTGAGGCCCAGATCTGCATAGGGGGTTAATTGTTTCAACCCACGTTTCACGTGGTAATACATATAGGTTGAGTAAGATGTTTTTGTGAAACATCAGTTTTGAATGGGCAATGTCCCCAGAGGAATTGAGTATATCAGTGTTTGGCCACATGTACCGGGCAGTATATATACGGTAATTGCATTTTCTACTATTTTTAACTCGAAGATTTTCGGGTATTAGCAACTCCATCATGGCGAATTGGTTAACATCATATGTCCCAGTATTAGCGAGCGCATACTAATAACGTCATTCCGTCATGGACGAGGGTTACGGGAGTGAATTTAAACCGGAAATCAGCCCTTACGCTTCCTTTGTCGAATAGCTGGTCGGAGGCAGGAGCGTTCTACACTGTTGTATCGGTAAGCTACATAGATCTTTGCCGTACCACTTTGGTATTGGAATATCCAGCTCAATATTATTTAATAGCGAATATCGAGCGTAATGTTATTCATTAGCTATTATTTGGCAGACTAGGAGCGTTATATATACGCAGACATTAATTGCGCTGCATAAATATGATGGTAGGCCACATTAGTACACTCGTTAGGCGTATGTTGGTAATAAAATGATACTGTATATCCACTACGCTATAGATAATGCCTTGCCTCGTTGGATATCATCATCAGATCCATTAACATATGGCAGTTTTGATACGCCATATACTGATTAAATTCTATGTCATTATATGGTTGGACTGATTGGGGGTGATGTGCAATTGCTCTATACATGAGTACATAGTTGTAGCGTCTTCTATCTATTTCTGATATTTATATTTCAATGTATTTTGGCCTGCCCTTTTAGTCAGATTTAGGGTAACAGTTTCCATTAAAGAACCCAGCAATATACCATTATAAGAGCTCTTTAATTGTGTGGGGTCAGTGCCCATTGCGATAACTGACGTTCTGTTAGTAGGTTTATTTTATGTAACATCTTATCGTATTAGGAGCATGGTTTAGGAATAGCATTTTTGGCTTTTTGGGGACAATTTCTTAATCCACCATTTCCGTTTTACATGTAGGGTCTTAGAACCACACTAAATCATACTACCTTACTGGGAGTCCATGTACATAGGAATACGCCATTGTTGACATCCGTCGCAGATCTGATGGTTAGTATATTTGAGTCCATATGCAGAGTGTAATCAAACAAATTTTAAGTTTCATTGGACATTAGTAAGCTAATCGTGATTATTTTGTTCTTCCAGAATATAAATACATTAATTAGGCCTCCGACCGATAGAAATTAGCAGGATACAGTCAAGGGCTAGTCGAAGGGAGATAATATAAGAGAAGAGGTAAGTATTATCAGGTTAGAGTTGTAAAACATTTCAGTATATATAGTGATTGGCTTGTAATTATAATAGTAATCATTTTTTCATTTTTTACTTCATGTTGTTTTTAGGAAGTACAAGCCTTTCATGTTTACCCCTACGGCTCAAGAACCATTTTAGCGATTCGTATAGTCACTTTCATTGATGAAGGTATTTATGAGATTATTTCATATAGGTATAGTGGCAATTTCTAGTAGTTCCTATATTAAAGACTTAGAACACTGTTTAAGAATCTATGGGTGTTCATGTTCATCTTTATTTCTTGATTTAGTGCTACACAGGGCTGCCAATTATAGTTCCTAACCCCTAATGATGAGGGTTGGTTCCAGTTAATACCATCTATGGATTCATCAGAGGTAAATTACATACCTATTATGTTGCCTTATAAGTAAAGCTTCCTCTAAATATAGCCAACAATAGAAGCAGTTTAGGTATAACAGTTTAGGAACACACATGAAGTGACAGTGGTATGTTTTATTGAATTTTTAATTTTATGTTATTTTTGTGTCATTTTGTTTATGGTTGGTTGAATAGTAGTACTACACTGGTGTTATAAGTAATTGTGTCATATTGTAATTGTATTTTACAGCAATATTCAGGTTCAGTTCTCTTAGACCTCAGCTATAATGTAATTTATCATGATTTTAACGGACGTACATATAGAATAATTTAATGAGAGTGCGTTTAAACTCTAGCTCACAATTATGTTTATATTCCTTATTTTAGTAACCACTGGTATGAAAATCCTGAAGAAGGCTTTGCCGAAACGCGTTGGTATTCAACGAATATTACCAGTGTCTCTATATATGTCTAAATCATATGTCAAGTGTATTTGATTTGTGTTGAAGATATATTTTACTCAGGTTATACCGTAATTTGCATCAACATGTGGTTCTAATTTGCACAATATCTATTGGAATGTATATTGGTCCATGCATTGAAGGTTATTATGTATGAATTGTATGTATAAGTATATATATATTTTTTTTTATCTCTAAAACAAACAAAAGAAGATTAATAATAATAAAATATATTTTTTATGTCAGTTGTCATATGTATATCATGTTTTTGTGAGTCTAGAGTTTACAGGTCCTCCTAGAGTAAATCAGCACTGTGCCCGGTGCTAAAGTTTTTCAAAACAGTTGAATTCCCTGTTAGGGTTTATCCTTTTTCAGGGGCCCCATGCGTTTTCCAGAGTACATAGTAACCATTCTCCACTCTTCCTCTCATCAGTGCAGTTCCAAACTGCCACTGATCCTCCAACCTAGGGTCCGAACCCTCAGGTTGACCAGAAGTCACGGGCGAGGCTCTCCTCCCCCTACCTCTTCTTCTGGGGTCCCGCACTCTCCTCCTATGAGAGGCAACCTCAGAACACAACTCTCCCACCAGTTCAGGACCTCTCTCCAGCAACTGGCCTACCAACCTGGGATCTAAACCCTCAGGTTGCACCGGGGTCAGAGGCGAGGACTCCCTCCCTCTGCACCCCCTTCCAGAGCCCTGCACCCTCCCAACTGGAGTGGTACCCCTAGAAGCTACATCGGTCAGGCCTCTGATTACAGTTGTCCTTCCCTCCAGGTCAGGCATACCCTGAACCTGGTTTCCCAACCCAGGGACGGAACCCTGATGCTGAGCAATTGCCTGGCGAACCAGGACTTCCTGGGGAGTACATATACCCTCCCCGAGGGTGACACATAACTCACATGTCGTGTGACACTCTGCCTGGCGTAGATCTCCCGACCCCTGTCCATCTGACAGTGCGTGAAGATCTCCCAGGACAGAAGTGGTGTCACCATGGTCATTCATTGGTGACTCAGCCCTCTTGGCTGGCACCTGACCCACTGGTTCTTCCACTGGGGACTCATTCCCCCTCTCACCCCTTAATCTGGACTTCCGCACCCTCCACTTAGGAGTGGCACTGCCAGACACCAGAACTGATGGAGGTCTGATTACAGACACTCCCAGCTCACCTGACACAGGGAGATTCCCCTCAACGGACAGTCCATCAGGACAGACTAGGCTCCCTACCTGGTGTTCCCTTGAGGAACCATCCAGTCCTGGAGACTGAGGTTGGGGCTCGGGATACGGCCCAGTCTCACTCCTTCTCCTGCGAGACAGGAACTGAGGCCTTTCAACCTCCTCACTATAAGGGGACCTAGCTGGGCTACTCTGAACAACTTCCACCACTCTGGGTTGGAAGATACCTGAACCACTCCTCTTAGGGTCACTTCCCAATGCCTCTACAGATCCTCTGGCAACCACCCAGAGGTCTGCCTCCCGTGCAAGTTCCCTAGGATCAGAGAACTCACACTCCAACAGGTGTTGACGCAACCCCGCAAAACAATAACTGAACATGTGCTCTCTGACAATCAGATTGAACAGCCCTTCAAAATCATTTGCCGTGCTAACCAACACCTAATCGTCCAGTGCATCACAACATTCATCCACAAACTCCCCCCAAGACTGGTGAGACAGTTTCTTACTGCCCCTGAATCTCACCCTGTACCCCTCTAACTGGGAACCAGGTACCATACTCTGGGAACTGGGAATGGGACTTCCTGCACTGGACTCCATATTGCTGCCACCACTGGATCCCACCCTTACTGGTGAATCCAGACAACTAAAACTGCACTCAGGGGATAATCTACCCTCCAGAGCTAATGTCTCCTTGCCAATTAAGTAACCACTGCAGGCCAACCCCAGAAATAGCAGTCTGCACAAGGGCAGTTAAACTCCTCCAGCTTGCGCTGCAGGCCAACCCCAGAAATAGCAGTTTGCACAAGGGCAGTTAAACTCCTTCAGATTCTCTGGTTTCTGTCCTTGGCAAGATACACAACCCATTGTGCAACAAGAGAATACATTTCAAAGAAATGATACTTTTAAGGAGAAAACAAAATCAGAAAAAATAATCCCCAAACACGTGATTATCTAAATGCAGAGTTTGTAGTGCAACCAGTTGTCGCTGTGGTACTGCGCAAACGCAAGTCCTATCCTCACCGCTGACAACCAATGTTAGAAATGGGATTTCTGGTTGGCTAAGGCTTGCGCCCAAGCCAGGCAGAAACCACCACTCTAGTCAGGGCAAGGGAGTTACACGCTGAAGATAACCCCTGCTCACCCCCTTGGTAGCTTGGCACGAGCAGTCAGGCTTATCCCAGAGGCAATGTGTAAAGCGTTTGCGCAACACACACACAGCGGCAACACACTAGGCACACCACAAAAGAAACTCCACACAAGGTTATATATAAAAATAGCCTTTGTATTATCCAAAACACATTAGAATAGTAATCACACAATATACACTGTGCCAACTGGCACTAGGCAATATTTACTGGGGATTATATACACATGACAGAGCCAATTGGGCCACTGTCAGCACCATCACAAAGCACAAATGGTAAATGTAGAACACAACCAGTAATTACTGGCAAAATACTGTACTCAGCATTATATCCTGCAACATAAATCATATTATGCAATCAGCGTCACATTAGGCATAAAACACATTATGCGCCAACCTCATAAGCATAAACCACATTAGGCAATAAGCATCATCACCATCATAAACACATTATGCAATAACCTCATAAGCAGAAATCACATAGGCATAAATCGGGGTGCATAAATCACATTTATCATAGGCACCACATAAATCACATTAGGGCCTGGCGCCCTACCAACCTAACACTGACCCCCTGGCCAACTGGCCTTCTCAGGGGGCTCAAATGCCCTATGTCCCAAATGTCAGGGCTGGCTGCCACTGCAGCAGAATCAAAAGTGCGCAATTGCGCTGGCACCACCGTGCCTCCTGGGTCCCCACTGGGACTCTTCAAAATTCTCTGGCCTAAACGTTGCAGCTGCCGCTAATTGCGGTGCAGCTGTGCAGGTAACTGTGGGCACTGGCATGCACTGTGCCCTCTGGGCCCCCACTGGGGCTCTCTCAACAGATGTGCCCACCGTTGCAGCTGCCCGCGCTGGTGCGGTGCAGCTGTGAACAATAAATCAGCCCTGGCACTAAAGTGCCCTGGGTCCCCCATGGGGCTCTTTAAACAAATTTGCCCCAACGTTGCAGCTGCCCACTGTCAGGCAGGGCAGCTGTGACAATGACCAAACAGGGGCACGGGCACCACTGTACCCTCTGGACCCCCACCGGGGCCCTGAAAATAATGTGCCCCATCGTTGGAGCGGCCCGCTCTCCTGCCGGACCGCTCAGGCAACCAACAGGGTGCAACACCGAGCCCCTCTCACCTGGGCTCTGCTTGGGGACTCTGCTCCTTCGGTCTCCTCTGGACTCCCTCGGTCTTGGGACAGGTGCTGGGGATCCTTCTGACTTCGTCCGGTCCCCTTTCTTGGGACCGGGACTTCGACCTGGAGCCCGCGAGGCTCTGGACGTGCGTGGGGGCGGAGGCCCCACCCACAACCAGGCAAGGCCACCTGGCTTCCGGGTCACATTCGGCAGCGGCCCGGCGATTCCTTTCAGCGGCTTCTTTCACTCGGTAAAGTGCGGGGTGGGCACCCGCTACAAATAAAGCAATAGCAGAGTGGGCACCCGTTCATCACCACCATAAGCGGGGTGGGCACCCGCCTTAAAATAAAAGGCAAAATGCGGGGTGGGCTCCCGCTGAAGAAAACAGCAAATGCGGGGGCATACCCGCGTCGGGATTCCCTCTAAAATGCTGCAGCTCCGCGCTGCGAAGCCCACGCTCTTCTCTTGGGCAAATTAAAATATAGCGCTCACGAGGCACTAGGAGCCTGGACTTCAAAAGGAAAGGTCCAAAGCAAAGTTTCTAGGAGCACAACTGGGCCCAGGGAGGCCAGCACACAGGGCCCTCCAGCAGGGAGGCAAGCCCTCGTGGCAGTTCCTCCTGGGCCCCAGCAGCAGCAAGCCCCCAGCAAGTCCAGGAACAGCACACAAAAAAAGCACACACCCTTTCATGGGGTCACAGCCCCTATTTTTATAGTACATTTTCCTTTATCTGCAAAGCACAGGGCTTGGGGGAACCAGCCAAAACTGGTTCAGGGGGGAATTGGAGCACTCTGTTTTCCAGGCTCTTCTTCCCCTTTGTCAGGCGGGGCCTCGTCATCAGACATACCACAGGGGGGCGGAGCCAGCATTCACTAGGGCAGGCACAATCCTATTCAGGGTCAGGGGGCTACTCCTCCCACTACTCCAAATGCAGATGCCCTATTCAGCCTAGCGCTGACTCACCCTGCCCCTCCTGGAGCCACACACACCTCACCAGCCCCTGTCACTCAAAAGCCAGACATGCAATTCACATCAGGCAGGCAGACACATAGCACACAGAAATGCCAACTTCTAAAAGTGGCATTTCTAAAATAGTTATAATAATTCTGCGCACACCATTGCGCAGCATTTATTATTACCATTCCAAATATACCAAACTTGACCACGCTGCTCCTCTCATAACAGGAATTACTACTGAAACACTTATCAGGGAATCCCCAATGCATTCCTATGGGAGGGCAGCCCCACAGTAGTGAGAAACCAAAATGGCTGTTTGTCACTACCAGGACATGTCACATACTTAAGGTACATGTCCTACCTTTTACCTACAATGCACCCTGCCCATAGGGCCAGCTAGGGCCTCCCTTAGGGGTGACTGACATGTGGTAAAAGGGGGGTCACAGACATGGCACACACTTTAGGTGCCACGTCACAGCGGCAGTAACACTGCGCGCACAGGCCCTGCAATGGCAGGGGCCTGAGATAGGTTTGAAAGGCTACTTTGGTGGGTGGCGCAATCAGCGCTGCAAGCCCACCAGTAGCATTTAATTCACCAGCCCTGGGTATATGAGATACCACTTTACAAGTGACTGACAGGTAAATTAAATAGGCCAAACAGGTGTAGACCAATCTTACCATGTAACACAGAGAGCACACGCACTTTACACTGGACAGCAGTGCTAAAGTGCCCAGAGTCCTTAAACCACCAACACCATGTCAGAAAAAGGGCTAGGAGAAAGGCAAAAAGTTTAGGGATGACCCTGCAAAAGGGCCAAGTCCAACAATTGCCTTCTAATAGGTATTGTGGATTGCCAATCGATAAATTCTCTCGAGATATGGAGAGGGACCAGGACAGACTTGGCGGGGTTCAGGTGCAGGCCGGAAGCTTGTCGAAAGGAGTGCAGAGCCCGAAGACAGTGGGGACCGGATTGGGCCGGCTCGGCTAGAAAGAGCAAGACATTGTCCGCGTATAAAGTAATTTTGTGTTCGTCAGCGCCTGGCCATTTCCATCCCTTAATTCGGTCGTCGGACCGTATGAGGCGTGCGAGAGGCTCCATCGCCAGGGCGAACAGGAGCGGAGAAAGGAGGCATCCCTGCCTCTTCCCCCGCCTAATAGGAAACGGCTTCGACAGCGCCCCGTTGATGAGCACTCGTGCCTGTGGTCTAGTGTATAGCACCTTAACCAATTTGCGGAAATGTTGGCCCAGGCCCATCTCGGTCAGTAAGTCCTCCAGGTACCGCCAGCCTACGGAATCAAAGGCCTTCTCAAAATCAATAAGGAGAAGTGCTAAGTAAGGGGTCAGAGATTGGCGACTTGCTAAGGCTATGTGGAAGCGTCTAAGGCAGTGTCTGGTACTACGAGATGGCATAAATCCACACTGGTCAGGGTGGACCAGCTTGGTAAGATATGGCCTCAGTCAGTTAGCTAGGACTGATGCAAATATTTTAACTTCCACATTAATGAGAGAGATTGGGTGGTATTCGGCGCAGTGCGCTGAGGGAGGTTGTGTTTTAGGGATCACCACGATGGTGGCGGCATCTGTTTCTGGTAGGAATGAGCCCTTTTCGACAGCTTCGGTGTACATGTCCAAGAGATGTGGGACAAGTGTCTCGCGATAGGCCGCATAGTACTCCTGCGGGAGTCCATCAGGGCCTGGAGTTTTGCCTGAGGCGGTGCGTGATATGGCGTCGTTGATTTCTTCTTGCGTAATAGGACGGTCAAGGTCTGCCATTTCGGCGTCATTGACCGTCCTATTACGCAAGGTCTGCCATTTCGGCGTCATTGAGGCGGGGGAGGTGGAGGCGCTCCTGGTTGAGTAGCTCAGGGAGAGAAAGTTTAGGGCGCTGCTTGGAGTAAAGTTTGGAGTAGTAAGTGGTGAAACTCTGAGTGATGGACGGTGCCATCGAGATCCATCATTTCTGGGATTATGCGGTTGGTCATGGGATATGTGGCCAATCGATGTAGCATTTTCCCATTTTTGTCTCCCCATTCATATACCCTGGCTACAGAGGATCTCCACAGTAGCTTAGCTGCCTCCATGGAGATCTTCTTGATCTTGTCTCTTAGAAGTGCAAGCTGTCTGTTCTGTGGGTCATCTTGCCGCCCCGGTGTCCGGCGCCCAAGGAGGGCTGCCCGGGCCTCCAGTAGAGTGATTTGGGAGTTCTGGGTTAGGCGTTTGGTCTTGAGCTGGCCCTTGGCAAAGCCACTGATCATGGCCTTGCCCGCTTCCCATTGAGTGCTCGGGGAGGGGACAGAGTTTTGGTTAGTAAGAAAGTATTGTTGAAGTTCTGCCCCTATGGTTTTCTTAAAGTCTTTATCTTGGAGGAACCACGCGTTCATCCTCCATATCGGGCGAAGTGTGTCGGGAGGGTCGCCCACTCTCAGAAATACAGGTGAGTGGTCCGATATACCTCTAGGAAGAATGGTAACGTCTCTGATGTTCTGACAATCAAGGGCGGGCATGAAAACGCAGTCGATTCGCGCGTGTGTATGGTGCGCTGCAGAGGTATGTGTGAATTGTTTACTCTGGCGTGAGTGACTCTCGTGGTGGATGAGGCGTTTTCAGTGTCGAGATCTGGGTGCATAACTGCGTTGAAATCGCCCCCGACAATTGTCAGCCCAAGGGGTAAAGAAGCGATGAGGTCTGTGGTGCATTTTAGGGTAGAAGAGAGCAGCGATGGAGGAGAGTATATGGAGACTAGGTTAAGGGAGTTTCCCCCTATAGTTCCTCTCAGGGCCATAAGGCATCCCTGAGGGTCACTAATGGCCTTTGTAAGCACAAAGGGAAGGTTGCGCCGCATAAGGATTGCCACGCCCCTTGATCCTCGGGTGAACCCTGAGTGCCAAACTCTGTCATAGCCGTATCGTGCCAGAAAGGGGCAGTTGTTACCTATAAGATGGGTTTCTTGGAGTAATAGTATATCGGCTCCCTGGCGTTGGGCGTATTGTAGGGCTGCTGTCCGTTTAACTCTATCTAGTAACCCATTAATATTCCATGATAGCACGCGGAGTGGGCCTCCGCCATTACATGTGTCTGTTACGGTGGGTCAAAGTGTGGACGGAAGTCAGCGAGATTTGGGCTAGGTGTGAGATGTATTGCAGCTTGTGCAAGTTTTGGGGTTACACGTGTTTCCCCGTATTGTGGATAGTGCATGTAGTTGCCTTGTTGCTGAAAAGAGATGCTGGTGTTGTAAACAAGGTATACTAATGATAACTCAGGACAACGGTCCCCCCTCCCTTCCCTACCCCCACCTCCCACCCTATACTTCAAGAACGGAAGCATCTGTCGTCCCCAATAAACAATGTGAAATACCAAACTAGAACGCTTGGGTGTGGAGATTCGTGGAGGACCCCTCCTGACATAAGGATACTTTATCATTGCAATAAGGAAGAACTTGAGTTACGGTGAGATGCGTCTGCTTGGGAGTGACCCACATATTATGTCTCGGGCAGTCCGCCGCTGACTGGGATTGTCATTCTAGGAATACCGGGCTCCGAGAGAAATCCGAGTCTGCCAAGTCTATTTGGGGAGTTTTAGGCGAAGTGTTCCCAGGTATCGAACAGTCCAATGAGCCAGATCTTTGCAAAGAATGGGAGCTGTTCAGAGGTTCTCAATCCTCTGGATGCGTTCCGGGGCCCGCGGGTGAGTCTGATCTGGCCCAGCGCGCTCCTGTCCCCTGCGAGAGCGCGTACGTCTTCTGTTTGGTTTGGGCGATCCTGCTCGTGCACCTCTGGTTCGGGCCCCGGGGGACAGGGCTGGAGCATTTGTTCTTAGAGGACGTTCCTCAGTTAGCCATGTCCAGGCCGCCTCGGGAGACTCAAAGAAGAGAGTTTTATTCTGGAACACCACTCGGAGGTGAGCCAGGAAAAGTAATCTGTTCTGAAGGTCCAGAGCACGGAGTTTCTGTTTAACCTCAACGAACGATCGTCTTTGGGTTTGGACCTCCCTTGTATAGTCTGGGAAGATCATTATTGGTTGACCTTGGTATGTTAGGTATTTTTGGCTGCATGCTTCATTGAGGATGGAGTCCCTGTCCTTGAAGTTAAGGATCCGAGCAATAATAGGCCTATGGGGTGCTCCAGGTGGAGGTCTTGGGGCCAGAGAGCGGTGGGCCCGCTCGATCGCGAACCATGTGGAGAGGGAGTCTTTGGGCATCCAAGATTTTATCTACTGCTCGATGAAGTTGCTCATCTGCCCTTGTTCTGAGCCTTCTGGGAATCCCACCAGGTGGAGGTTATTGCACCTTGATCTGTTTTCCGCATCTTCCGCTCTTTTATGCAGCTCCTTGGTGTGGGTTTGTTCTTTTAACTGATGAATGTCGTCTTTGACTGTGGAGATACGGGATTCCGTTTCCTTGATTCGGGCCGTCGCGTTGTGGAGGTCTTGCCGGAGGAGAGCCATGTCCACCCGCACTTCACCGATCTTGTTCTCGACCGAGGTTTGCGAGGCACTGATTGCTTGCAGGATTGTGTTGAGGTCGATGACGATGGGGGCGGATTTCCCTGTGGGCCCACTCGCTGCTCCGGCTACAGTAGTCGTGTACTGGTCCATCTTGGTCTGTGTTGGGGAGGCTTAGGTCCTCGATCCTTCCCCATGGCGGCGGTCAAGTGCGTACTCCACCTGAGTCCAGCCCCGCTGGGTGTCCCTGGTGCGTCCCGAGGAGAGCGGTGTGCCCCGCAGCTTTAGAGCGTGAATGGGAGGTGGGGCGTCCACGTCCGGTGGCCCAGGAGCTGTTTCACTATAGTAGCAAGTGGCGGCTCAGCACACGACGGTGGATGACTTTCTGGGTCTTGCCAGACTCAGTTCCTAGCCCATACAGTTCCGCTCTCCCAGAGAGTCCAGTAGGTAATTGGTGTCTCAGGTGAAGGCTCAGTTCGGGGTCGACCCCATCAAAGCCCCCTTTATGTGTCTTCCTCCCAAGCAGGCCACAGGATCAAGCCCCCGGCCTTGCCGCTGTGGGCTTGATGGGAGCCCGTCACAGGTCTCTTTTTAGGCAAGATGTGAGACCCCTAGACAGCAATTCACAGTCCCACGTTGCGGCGGTTCCGACTCGCCCTTCCCATCGACCACCAGTCAACCCCTCCGGGGTCAAGCGGGGTGGAAAAAGGGTTTCACAAGGGTGGCCGCAGCTGTAGGATATGAAGGGCCCCCACGGCAGGTCTTTAGGTTAGGCCCCGTCTGGTCGTCAGCCAGGAGGTGGACCCGCAACAAAGGTGGTGAGGGAGGAGGAGGGGGGGTGCATTTCTTTCTATACGTCCACCCCTGCCCGTTTGCTTACCAGAATGGCTGGAGGGGTCAGGGGGACTCTGCTATCTGCCACTGGGGCACCGCCACAGCCTCTTCCACGCACCCACAGATCGTTATCTGTGGAGAGGTGTGGTGCAGCGGCCAGGGCAGCTGACTTCGGAGCACAGGGTTCACGGTTCGATCCCCGGCTCCGGCGGCAGCTCAGCTCAGCACCATGTGACTCTGGGCAATAGCTCACTTCATTTCCACTACGGCCCCCAGCGCCTTGAGACTCGTAAGGGTGAGTAGCTGCGCTATATAAAAACGGACTTACATTTTTTTTTTACATTTTTTATCTGCCGGGACATCTTGGAGCTTCCATTGCAGCCATCTCTCAGGGCCCCACCTGGGTAGAGTCTCAGTTCGGGCCTTGTTGCTCCTCCGGCCCTCCTCGGGGGCCCCCGATCATGAGGCATGTTGGTGTAGGTACAGGTCGATTCGGGCACTGCGGGTCTGCTGGTTCTTGTATGGGGACTTGCTGCAGGGCCCGGGTGTCGGAGCCTCAGCCGCCCAGCGCCTTCGGTAGTGGACAGGACTCCCGCCTGCCTCGCAACTGCCTGCGGGGTGCTCGCAGGGTGCCCCCGGTAGTCCAGGGCACCCCTTGGATCTTCTCTCCTCACTAGGTCCAGACCGGTCGCTCAGAGCCGTCCGGAATCACAGTGCTGCACTTGCGACTCCGGGAGGCAGGTGCCGGGTTCCGAGCAGATCGCCTGTGTCAGTCCAGGCCCCGGCGCTGCCCCCGCTCCAAACTCGGAGCGTCCGGCTGTCAGTCACGGGCAGGCTCTCGGTTCGGTGCACCCCTTTGCTCCGGTGCAGGCCGCAGCCGACACCTCGCCTTGGCCGCCAGTCTTCTTTACCCCGTCACTCGTCAAGACGGCCGTGGGGGAGTGCAGGCCCACCTCAGATCGCCGCAGTCCATCCGTATGTGTTCGGGCTGGACGCTGGTCCCTCAGTACACCGCTGCGTGGGCCTCCCCGGATCCAGGGACCGGAGCGGTCGGCTGCACCAGTACCCACCTGGGTCGCGGGCGTCTCGGCCGGTCACGCCTCTTGCCGATGACCGGCTTCAATGGTTCGGGTGTCTGGGCCTCTCCGCCATCTTGTGTAGGCCGCCGGGCAGGATCCCGGAAGATGGCGTCCCCGATCTCCCAGCGGCTCCGCTTCACGCTGGGGTAAATCGCATGAGTTTGGGGGTTTATCACCAGTTATTGGGTCGTCCGATAGTAACGGATGGCTTGAGCGGAAGGCGGAGGGGTCCGGAGCACTCTTAAGTGCGACTGCCACCTTGACGCTCCAAGCCACGCCCCTTCCACCTGAAATCTTATAAATATTTGTAACTTTGTGCAAAGAAATTGGGTTACAGGTTGAGGGTGTGAAACCCTACCCAAGCAGCAATCACAACTCATGTCAGGGTGATACACAAGCAAACCCCAAATTAACCTTTGCGCATAACTCTGGTAACTTGGCACAAAAACAGTCTGATTTAACTTGGAGGCAAAGTGTAAAGTATTTATGCAGCACACAAACAGTAATAAAGTGAAAAATACAACCCAAGAAAAATCCTACACCAATTTGGAAAAAAAAGATTAATAAATTATTTGACACCAAAGCGACAAAAACCCAATTGGTAGAGCTGGAGATATGCAATTTTAAAGGTTTTGTGAAAATCAAGCGCTAGGAAGCAAATAGCGCCAACAGCGGTTATCTGGTTGCGGTAGTCCGGGTCCAAGTTGCACAGCAGCAAAGTCGATGACCATCGACCAAGAGTTGCGATGAGAGGTTGTTCATCATCGTCATCGTCGAGGAAGCCGGTTGAGATCGCAGAGACTTGCTCTGTAATGTGTCGTGCAGAGGACAAGGTACGTCGTGCTGGACCGGTGTCAGCGTTGGGCTGCGTCATGTCAAAGAAGCTGCCAGTGCTTGCAAGGACTTGCCGTGAGATGTTTCGGCATCAAGGACGAGCTGCATCGCACTGGGCCATAGTCGATGGCAGGCTGAGTTATACTGCGTTGAGCTTTGTGGAGATGAGTTGATGTTGAAGAAGCCTGGGTCCAGCCAAATGAACCTTGGAAATTTCCTGGAGTTCTTGGTCCATAGATGCAGGCTGGATTCAGCAGGTCGGCTCACAGCAGCAGAAAAGTCCAGGTGTAGCAACAGCAGGCCTTGGCAGCAAAGCAGTCCTAGGTCAGCAAGCAGGTCAGCAGGGCAGAATTCACAGCTGGACAGTCCTTCTTCCTGGCAGAGTTTACAGGACCAAAAGGCACCTGAAGAGTTGGGTCTAATATTTAAACCTGGAACCCACTTTGAAGTGGGAGAACCTTCTGGAGCTCTCCCCCTACAAAGATGTCTGGAATTTCCTGCCTCCCTGCCATGGCCCAAGCTTGTCTGGGGGTACAAAAGACTAGTGTCAAACCATTTGTGAGTGTGTTGAGGCAGAGTCTTTTTGATGTGCAAGTGGCTATCCGGCCAGCACCTATCCCTCCTTTGTCTTACTCTCTGGGAGAAATAGACACAAAGACCAACTGCCAGCTAGACCTTGTCATGTGACCCAGGATGCAGGTTGCAGGCACCAAATGGTTGGCACAAGAAAATCCCAACTGGGGTGGCATAGTGAGCAAAAGAACGATGGATTCAGCCTAGATCTCTTGACTGGGGGTGAGTGGTTGAAAAGTTTCAGCACTCCGTCCATCATCTTGTTGTCTTTGCGACTTTCTAAAAGTGGCATTTTCAGAATTGTGACTTAAAATCCAATTTTACCATTAAAGCTGGTGTTAAATTACAATTCTTAAAAGATCAAACTAGACATTCCTACCTGCTCCCAAGCTAAAGTTATCACATATTACATTTAATAAGGTAACCCACTGTTATCCTATGGAGAAGTACCCCTTGCAATATTGAAAAAAGAACGCAGGAGATTTTTACTACCAGGACATGTAAAACTTAAAAGTACATGTCCAACTTTTTAAATACAATGCACCCTGCTGTAAGGGCTGTTTCGGGCTTATCCTAGGCATGACTTATACGCATTAAAAAGGAAGGTTTAGGCCTGGCAAAACATTTATTTTGACAGGTTGAAATGGCAGTTTAAAACTGTGCAGACAGGCTGCAATAGCAGGCCTGAGACATGATTTAAAAGGCTACTTAATTGGATGGCACAAGAAGTGCTGCAGGCCTACTAGTAGAATTTAATTTACAGGCCCTGGGTAAATGTAATACCACTTCAGTAGGGACTTACAAGTAAATTAAATGTGCCATTTGGGTGTAAGCCAATTTCAGGAGACAGCGCAAGCACTTTAGCTCTGGTTAGCAGCGGTAAAGTGCATAGAGACCTAAAAGCCAACAAAATGGTTTGAGAAAACAGGAGAGTGAAGACAAATAGTTTGGGGATGACCCCGCAGAGAGGGCCAAGTCCTACAGCAATTACATACTTTTGCTTTTTTTTATTGGTACTCAACAACAATACATTCAATAAAATGCCCCAAGCTCCAATCTCTTCCCTTTTCATCCCCTGCTTCCCAGTTTCCCTAAGGAGGAATAGGATTTAATTACAAGACTGGAGGCTCCCATTAGGCATTAATCATTTAATGCCAACTCCACACAGCCACTTTAAAGTATGACATCACAGTGTGTATTGTTCTAGTACATAATACAAGCAGGCTATAATAGGCTTGTGGCCAGTCTCATCTGCCTCTTTTAAATGCGGCTCCACACAGATAAGTAACCTAGACATAGAATTGCATCCTAATTCTTTCTATAAAACTGATTATAGATGTTTCTTTCTTTTGAACTGTTCTCTACTATATTAGATAAGTTTTGAGGAAACAACCGCTTTTATATTATTGTATTATTGTATGTATAAGTTTTATTTATAAGTTAACTTTTTTTTATAAGGCTGAAATACTGTTTAGTCTCTGTATTAGAGTAACTCACCTCTAATACCCTTTCTTTACAATGGACAAGTGCAGAGCTTCCAATTTTCGGCCGCTCATCGGCTTCCCCTGAGAGCCAAGGTAAGGCTAAATAGGAACAGACAGTGGGGTGCCAGACTCTCAAAATTAATAGAAACACCTTAACTTTACTACAACAACAACAAAAAAATATATATATATATTTAATTTTAGCAATTAATTTAGTCCACTTAGAGCACCTTCCTTACTAAGTTGCTGAGATTTACACAAAATAGAAAGGTATTAACCCAAGATGTCTGAGGACACTGAATGATGAAGTTATTAAAAAACTGATTCATCAGGAGGTGCGCTCCTGTGTGCGAGAGACCATCCAACAGGTCATGTCCAATGAAAGATCTATCCTCTCGGAAGAGGAATCTGAACCTGAGCTAATGTCTGAGGGAGACTCCGAAGCCCCCAGACAGAAGGGAAAAAGACTGAAAAAAACAAACATCTAGAAGGTACTTCTTCTGGTGATATCTCTCTAACTTCCAGTTTTTTAAAGCGTTCAGGAGGTCTAAGCACCTCAAATTTCAGAGGAGGTCTAAGCACCTCAAAAACCAGTGGAGGTCTAAGCACCTCAAAAATGTTGGGTGTCCTTTGTGACACAATCCCTTCGAGTGCGCACAACAGCACTGGTACCTGCACTGATCATAAGAGGTGGACGAAGTTAGCCCTCTGAATGAGGACTTACCATATGAATACACTTTTGATCTCGACCAGAGAGACCTTGAAGCGGACGCACTCCTCAATGAGGTGGGCCCCTCCACATCCAAAGACATAATTTTAGACCCTCTAGGACAGGAGATGTTCTCTCCGGGTAGAAGTGCAGAGTGGTGGCTCCAAGAGCACGTGGCCAAATTCATCACAAAGTGACTAAAAAACCCACTAGAGAGGGAAGCACGAAACCTCTTACGATCTGAAATTTCCAGACCGGTCATTCTAAATAAGGTGTCCCTAACCCCAAACCTGGACCCGGAACTCATTATTTTCCTTTTTAAATTGGGAAGAGACCCAAGGAAGGGCATGGGAAAATCTCTAAAAATGTGCCAGGATCGCCTACTTGATGTTCTAGGACCCCTAGCTAGCTTCATTGACATGGCAGAAGATTGCCACCTGAACCAACACCAGGACCAAAGGGCTCTAATCTTGCTGGGTAATGCTGATGCAAGTATAAATGCGGAAAGACGTAGCGGGATCCTATCAAAAATAAACCCCAAGCTAGGTGATATAGCTACAAAAGAGCCTTCAGCACACCCCAAGGGCCTCCCTTTCTAAATACGTCTCTACCTTTACTGCTCTGGACAAACGCCAGTCAAACATGCAGTGGGTTTTCAACCCCAGTGCTTTTGGTCGGGCCGGAAGAAGGGGCCTTTCTCTCA
Organism: Calotriton arnoldi; assembly: GCA_963921515.1. NCBI lineage: Eukaryota > Metazoa > Chordata > Amphibia > Caudata > Salamandridae > Calotriton > Calotriton arnoldi. The sequence goes on from CAWUFW010019979.1 coordinate 55,184, forward strand.
GCCGCGACTCTTTCAGGCCCAATTTCAGAGGAAGGAGCTTCAGCAGAGGGTTGCAGCAAGGAGCACCACCAGTCTTTTATCCTCAATGCCGCAGAGGTTGCCGCTCAAGAGGCCCAAGAGGACGCTCATAGACTTCTCCCTCCTTCAACAGTGTGTACCAATCTTCCCCCTTTCATTTCTTCCTAGGTAAAGGTGGGAGGTCACCTCAAATTCTTCCACAAAGCATGGCAAACAATAACCCAGGATCCGTGGGTCCTGGATACGGTTCAAGATAGATTTTATACAACCTCCTTACCAATCCCATGTCCCCGGAGAATTAAGCCTGACCCCAGATCAACAGAGGGTAATAGAAGAGGAGATTCGCTCCATGCTAATGAAAGGCGCAATAATAGAAGTACCACTGAACCACCAGGTTTTTATGAGTATGCTATTTCTAATACAAAAGAAAGACAAAGGTTGGAGACCGGTCATAAACCTCAGAAACCTAAACAAGTTCCTCTTCTACAGGCACTTCAAGATGGAGGGCATACACCTCCTAAGAGACATCTTATTGGAGGGATACTGGCTAGTAAAACTCAACCTAAAGGATGCTTATTTCACCGTCCCAATGGCTCATGAATATCAATGCTACCTCCAATTTATATGGCAAAATCATCTTTTCCAGTTTCAGGCACTCCCCTTCGGGCTAGCATCAGCCCACTGGTGCTTTACAAAAGTAATTAGAGCAGTCATCTCTTTCCTTAGAGAGAGAGGAATACGTCTTATTATATATCTGGACGACATACTCAATATCGCATTGCAAAGTGCAAATTCTCAAAGACCTAGACAGTACGATTTCCCTCTTGGAAGGTCTAGGTTTCATCATAAACCGAGAAAAATCAGTCCTAATTCACTCGAGATGCACAGAATTCCTGGGTTTTTCTATAGCTACAGTAAAAGCTATTCTCCTCCTACCGTCGAAGAAGGGGGCCAAAATCCGCAAGTAGATACGCTCCGTCCTGAAACATCGCTTTCTAACCCTGAGGGAACTGGCCTGACTGTTAGGCCTTCTATCCTCTTCCAATTAAAAAATTACCGGCCTATCTCCTTGCTACCAGTACCAGCAAAGATTCTGGAGAAGCATCTAAACCTCCATCTTAGCTCCTATTTGGAGCAACATTGTTTGCTTGATGGCTCCCAACATGGGTTCAGAAGTGGCCATAGCTCAGAGACCGCTTTAACTTCTGCAATAAACGACATACCCATTCAGGTAGATGCTGGGTACACCTCTCTTCTAATCCTCCTAGACTTATCTGCGGCTTTTGACACCATCTCGCCTACGAGATTGGTTAGCCGTCTCAGAGAGATTGGGGTCACAGGCGCCGCTTTGTTGCTTCTGTCCTCATTTCTTACGGACCAGTCACAAAAGTTAAAATTGGATCACTTCCTCTCTGACGCCACTCATACCTTTTGCGGAGTTCCACAGGGTTCATCACTAAGTCCAACCCTATTTAACATATATGTCGCTCCGTTGGCCAAGGTTATTAGATCCTTTGGGCTAGAGGCACTGTCCTATGTGGATGACACACAAATTATTGTGTCAATTACCAACAGCATTGAGGCGTCTGCTGCAAACTTTAAGAGCTGCATGCAGGCCGTGGCCTCCTGGATGGTAGACAACTATCTGCGACTCAATGGTGACAAGACAGAAGTCTTGATATTTGGTGGCCAACCATCTATATGGTCCCACTCCTGGTGGCCTGAAATGCTTAGCTCTTGTCCTAGCCCAGCTCCAACAGCAAAGAATATTGGCGTCATAGTCGACAGCTCTCTCTCCTTTAATCCCCAGATCAACAGAACGGTCTCCACCTGCTTTGGCATCATCAGGATTCTTAGGAAGATCTTTCCTTGTCTCTCCCTTTCTTCTTGAAAGCAGGCAGCGGTGGCTTTGGTCCTGTCCAGATTAGATTATAGCAATGCGCGCTACCTGGACATCAACAAGGGTTCCATCCACAAACTGCAGCTTGTACAGAATGCAGCGGCCAGACTTGTAATGGATCTTCCCAAATTCCACTCTGTTGCGGCATCCATTCGTAAGCTGCACTGGCTTCCCTTGGGAAAGAGAAATCTGTTCAAGGCCCTCTGCCTTGTCCATAAGGCTCTTCACAACTCGGGCCCCGAAGGCATAAAACGGCTCTTCCTACAGTATGTCCCTACCAAACATCTGCGGTCGGCCAGTAAAAACTGGCTGGTAGTTCCCAGGTTCAGGAGAGCCAGGTGGGGGGGAAGAGCTTTTTCTGTTGCTGCTTCTAAGCTCTGGAATTCCCTCCCCCTATTGATCTCTGGGCAAGACTCTTACCTTTTGTTTCATAGGGCACTAAAACCATGGCTTTTCACTCTTTAATCGCTAGGCCCCCTCTGTGTTCCTCCCACCTCTAGATCTATCCGTAGCGCCTTGACGCCCATGGGCAAAGTTCGCTCTTTATAAGACTAATATTCATTCATTCATCCAAGCAATATTTCCCGGTCCCCTCCTCTACCACGCTCTTCCGAGAGTAAAAGCAAAAGCTCTAAGTGCAGGCCTGTGGTACGGAGACAGAATCTCCTTGGATCAGGAAGCAAGAGCAGAACTGTCTTGGTTGCTGGAAAACCTAGATGCATGGAATGGACGTGCAATCTTTGGGTGTTTGCCGGATTACATTCTCAAGACCGATGCGAGTCTCCAAGGGTGGGGCGCTCGTCTGGGATCTGAGAATACAGGGGGACTCTGGTCCCACAAAGAGAGAGCCCACCATATACATTTCTTAGAAGTGACCACAGGACTTCATGCCTTGATGAGTTTCAAACATTGTTTACAGGGCAGATCAGTTCTGCTGAAGATGGAGAATGTTTCAGCAGTAGCATATATAAACCACCTAGGTGGCACAAAATCCAGGGACCTATCAAACCTGGCCCAGAATCTGTGGCTGTTCTGGCTAGAACACAGGATCTCTCTCCAAGCAGAGTATTTACCCAGGAAAGCCAATATCTCAGCCGACTGGAACTCCAGATACCTGAAGGACTACTCCGGTTTGAAGCTGAACGCTTCTATCTTCAGATTACTAAACCTACATTGGGGTCCAATGAATTTAGACCTGTTTGCGAGCAGACTCACCGCCCAACTAGAGAAATACTTCAGCTGGATGCCAGACCCGGGGGCTCTGGGCGCCTTCCTTCAACCTTGGAAGGGTCTTCATGCTTATGCCTTTCCCCCCTTCACCATGATCCAGAGAGTCCTCCACAAAGTCAGGCAAGAAGCCTGCTCACAAATTATAATAACTCCCTATTGGCCATCTCAAGCATGGTTTCCAATGATATTGGAACTGGGATGCGACATACCCTTCTTCCTTCCCGCAGAAGAACGACTTCTCTCAGAACCCGGAGGGGGAAATACCCTCTGATCTTGGCAGGGATTTTGAACTGTCTTTCCTGGAAAATATCAGGAAATGTAGAGAGATGTCAGGTCTTTCGTGAAGAGCTGAGGAACTCCTCAGAGAATCCAGGGCTCCTGATACCCACAAGAGATACAACTCAATTTGGAAGAAATGGGTTTGTTGGTGCCTGGAAAGGGACCTGGATCCCATGGAGGCACCTACAGTCCAAGGGGCTTATTTACAAGGCCCTTGCCCCACTTTTGCGTCATTTTTAACATGGGAAAAGTGACGCAAAAGTGGCGCAAGGGGCTTGTAAATCTGCCCCCAAGTCTCTAATTTCCTAGTGGAACAATTTGACAGGTGCCTCACTTACATAACTCTGAATTGCTACAGATCAGCAGTCTCAGCTGGTCACAACTTAGTTAATGGCAAACGCATTGGAAAAAACGTGATGATATGTAGAATTCTCAAAAGTATAAGATTGCAAAGACCGCCTAAACCTAAATACGAATCTCTCTGGGATGTCAACTTGGTCTTCAAGCTTTTCAACTCCTGGCCATATAATACATTTTTAAGCAAAAAAATGCTTTCCAGTAAACTAGCCTCTCTTTTATGTCTGATCTCCTGCAGAAGAGTGTCGGATGTTAAAGCCTTAGAGGTAAGCAACAGAGTTTACGATTCCTTTGGAGTGAAATTTGAAATTGTTCAAAGAACTAAGACTATGTCTGACTCCATATTTCACCCTCAATTTGATCTATGCAAAAAAACTGTGGGGCCGATTCACAGAACTAATCTGAGATATAATCCTAAACTTACTACTTTTGGTATTCACAGAAGGCATTTAGTAGTAGCAAAGTTAGGACTCCTAAGTTTACTACTACTAAACTGAGACAAAATCCTAACTTTACGACTTTCGGTATTCACAAAAGGCATTTAGTAGTAGTAAAGTTAGGAATCCTAACTAATACTACTACTACTACAGCGCACACAGAACCAGCTATAGAGGCTGTACCTACACCTCCTCCAAATGAGAGAGACATCGCCCAACTAAACCTGCATATTAGGGATCTCAAGGGGAAGATTGGCGATCTTAAAGTATTGGTTGAATGTTTGTCTGCTACACTAAACAGTGTACTTGCGAACACTTCTTTTTTGACAAACAAATGTTCTGGTCCTACTCATTCAGAGCACAATCAAAATTGTCTCATGGGAAGCAGTATAACACAAAGGCTAGGATACGGGGTTTTCCTCAACCCCCACCTTTAATGACCATTCTGCCTGAAAAATCTAGATCAATGAGGAAGCTTGATCACACTACAGCCCCCTGACTTGTTAGTCCACTGAGTACATTGCAGGTAACACCCCAGTTAATTATGCCGCCCGATGGCTTTTGCCAAGGCACCCTCTTATTCCTAGGCAAAACCCTTCACATCTGCTGGCGCCACTGGCCTTAGATCTCAGACACCCAGTATTCTTGATTAATGTCTCAAAACCCCTATCATCTAAGCATAAGGAAGACGAAGAAATGCTGATAAACAAGTGTATCCACTGAATCCGACAGGCGAGGGGATGCCGCTCGATAATAAGAGAGGACATTAGAGTGGCCAGAAGGCAACCACAACAAAACTCTCAATTTGATAGTATTGAATTATTAGTCAGTCAGAGAGATGTAGTGCCTGATTTAGATCTCAGCAGAGCGGAATACTCCATCCTGACCGCCGTATTACAATCCCATTATATCCTATTGGGATCGTAATATGGGGGACCGAATATCCATCACGTTTGTGACGGAGCATTCCCTCCACCAAGAACTAGTGGCCTTCAATGCTCGTACCTCACATCTGGTCAGCTCAAATATACACTTCATATATAATCGCCCAGAGTTCCAAATCCAATCTGGCATAGACTCCCCACAACCTTCAGCCAATGTAGGGTCACCAACTCGGGACCTTGAATGACAACCATTGACACTCCCTTCTGAACAATTTCCTGATCTCATCACTAGTGTCTCCAGTATGGACATTTCACTGATAGCTGATGTGCGCACCTTAGGTGCGATCTCATCCGCAAGTGGCCAAATGGGCATATGTATCGACATGGACCGACGAAAAAACTGAAATTGCCCATGAAATCTGACCCCTCCCCAGTTTAAACCCCAGATGTCCCTGATCTCGTGGAACATAGCCGGACTTAGATCAAAGCAAAACCAAAGGGGATGATGGACGGAGTGTTGAACATTGCAAGCACTCACCCCCAGTCAACTGATCTGGGTTTAATCCATCATCATTCTTTAGCTCACTCCGCCAACCCAGTTCAGACATGGCCATATGCAAATCAGTCTGACCCTGTGCCTCATGGGAACAGTCCAGCCCGAACTGCCAAGCCATGTCTTCCCTGGACCGGAAACAAGCATCCTGGGACCGGTTTCTGGCTTACAGCCGTCATCAGCCAGGCTATCTTGAATCCAGTGGCAAAGTGAGCAAGGGACCCACGTCTGGGCATACCCTGCCAACTTAGGGCGAACATAGCAAAACCAAAGGGGATGATGGACGGAGTGTTGAACATTGCAAGCACTCACCCCCAGTCAACTGATCTGGGTTTAATCCATCATCATTCTTTAGCTCACTCCGCCACCCCAGTTCAGACATGGCCATATGCAAATCTGTCTGACCCTGTGCCTCATGGGAACAGTCCAGCCCGAACTGCCAAGCCATGTCTTCCCTGGACCGGAAACAAGCATTCTGGGACCGGTTTCTGGCTTACAGCCGTCATCAGCCAGGCTATCTTGAATCCAGTGGCAAAGTGAGCAAGGGACCCACGTCTGCGCATACCCTGCCAACTTAGGACGAACATAGCAAAACCAAAGGGGATGATGGACGGAGTGTTGAACATTGCAAGCACTCACCCCCAGTCAACTGATCTGGGTTTAATCCATCATCATTCTTTAGCTCACTCCGCCACCCCAGTTCAGACATGGCCATATGCAAATCTGTCTGACCCTGTGCCTCATGGGAACAGTCCAGCCCGAACTGCCAAGCCATGTCTTCCCTGGACTGGAAACAAGCATCCTGGGACCGGTTTCTGGCTAACAGCCGTCATCAGCCAGGCTATCTTGAATCCAGTGGCAAAGTGAGCAAGGGACCCATGTCTGGGCATACCCTGCCAACTTAGGGCGAACATAGCAAAACCAAAGGCTTGGCAGTTCGGGCTGGACTGTTCCCATGAGGCACAGGGTCAGACTGATTTGCATATGGCCATGTCTGAACTGGTGTGGTGGAGTGAGCTAAAGAATGATGATGGATTAAACCCAGATCAGTTGACTGGGGTGAGTGTTTGATTTGCTCTAACGCTCCGTCCATCATCCCCTTTGGTATCGCTTTGTTCGCCCTAAGTTGGCAGGGTATGCCGAGACGTGGGTCCCTTGCTCACTTTGCCACTGGATTCAAGATAGCCTGGCTGATGAGGGTTTTGAACCCGAAACCGGTCCCAGGATGCTTGTTTCCGGTCCAGGGAAGACATGGCTTGGCAGTTCGGGCTGGACTGTTCCCATGAGGCACAGGGTCAGACTGATTTGCATATGGCCATGTCTGAACTGGGGTGGTGGAGTGAGCTAAAGAATGATGATGGATTAAACCCAGATCAGTTGACTGGGGGTGAGTGTTTGATTTGCTCTAACGCTCCGTCCATCATCCCCTTTGGTATCGCTTTGTTCGCCCTAAGTTGGCAGGGTATGCCCAGACGTGGGTCCCTTGATCACTTTGCCACTGGATTCAAGATAGCCTGGCTGATGAGGGTTTTGAACCCGAAACCGGTCCCAGGATGCTTGTTTCCGGTCCAGGGAAGACATGGCTTGGCAGTTCGGGCTGGACTGTTCCCATGAGGCACAGGGTCAGACTGATTTGCATATGGCCATGTCTGAACTGGGGTGGTAGAGTGAGCTAAAGATGGATGATGGATTAAACCCAGAGCAGTTGACTGGGGGTGAGTGTTTGATTTGCTCTAACGCTCCGTCCATCATCCCTTTTGGTATCGCTTTGTTCACCTTAAGTTCGCAGGGTATGCCCAGACGTGGATCCCTTGCTCACTTTGCCACTGGATTCAAGATAGCCTGGCTGATGAGGGTTTTGAACCCGAAACCGGTCCCAGGATGCTTGTTTCCGGTCCAGGGAAGACATGGCTTGGCAGTTCGGGCTGGACTGTTCCCATGAGGCACAGGGTCAGACTGATTTGCATATGGCCATGTCTGAACTGGGGTGGTGGAGTGAGCTAAAGAATGATGATGGATTAAACCCAGATCAGTTGACTGGGAGTGAGTGTTTGATTTGCTCTAACGCTCTGTCCATCATCCCCTTTGGTATCGCTTTGTTCGCCCTAAGTTGGCAGGGTATGCCCAGACGTGGGTCCCTTGCTCACTTTGCCACTGGATTCAAGATAGCCTGGCTGATGAGGGTTTTGAACCCGAAACCGGTCCCAGGATGCTTGTTTCCGGTCCAGGGAAGACATGGCTTGGCAGTTTGGGCTGGACTGTTCCCATGAGGCACAGGGTCAGACTGATTTGCATATGGCCATGTCTGAACTGGGGTGGTGGATTGAGCTAAAGAATGATGATGGATTAAACCCAGATCAGTTGACTGGGGGTGAGTGTTTGATTTGCTCTAATGCTCCGTCCATCATCCCCTTTGGTATCGCTTTGTTCGCCCTAAGTTGGCAGGGTATGCCCAGACGTGGGTCCCTTGCTCACTTTGCCACTGGATTCAAGATAGCCTGGCTGATGAGGGTTTTGAACCCGAAACTGGTCCCAGGATGCTTGTTTCCGGTCCTGGGAAGACATGGCTTGGCAGTTTGGGCTGGACTGTTCCCATGAGGTACAGGGTCAGACTGATTTGCATATGGCCATGTCTGAACTGGGGTGGTGGATTGAGCTAATGAATGATGATGGATTAAACCCAGATCAGTTGACTGGGGGTGAGTGTTTGATTTGCTCTAACGCTCCGTCCATCATCCCCTTTGGTATCGCTTTGTTCGCCCTAAGTTGGCAGGGTATGCCCAGACGTGGGTCCCTTGCTCACTTTGCCACTGGATTCAAGATAGCCTGGCTGATGAGGGTTTTGAACCCGAAACCGGTCCCAGGATGCTTGTTTCCGGTCCAGGGAAGACATGGCTTGGCAGTTCGGGCTGGACTGTTCCCATGAGGCACAGGGTCAGACTGATTTGCATATGGCCATGTCTGAACTGGGGTGGTGGAGTGAGCTAAAGAATGATGATGGATTAAACCCAGATCAGTTGACTGGGGGTCAGTGTTTGATTTGCTCTAACGCTCCGTCCATCATCCCCTTTGGTATCGCTTTGTTCGCCCTAAGTTGGCAGGGTATGCCCAGACGTGGGTCCCTTGCTCACTTTGCCACTGGATTCAAGATAGCCTGGCTGATGAGGGTGTTGAACCCGAAACTGGTCCCAGGATGCTTGTTTCCGGTCCAGGGAAGACATGGCTTGGCAGTTTGGGCTGGACTGTTCCCATGAGGCACAGGGTCAGACTGATTTGCATATGGCCATGTCTGAACTAGGGTGGTGGAGTGAGCTAAAGAATGATGATGGATTAAACCCAGATCAGTTGACTGGGGGTGAGTGTTTGATTTGCTCTAACGCTCCGTCCATCATCCCCTTTGGTATCGCTTTGTTCGCCCTAAGTTGGCAGGGTATGCCCAGACGTGGGTCTCTTGCTCACTTTGCCACTGGATTCAAGATAGCCTGGCTGATGAGGGTTTTGAACCTGAAACCGGTCCCAGGATGCTTGTTTCCGGTCCAGGGAAGACATGGCTTGGCAGTTCGGGCTGGACTGTTCCCATGAGGCACAGGGTCAGACTGATTTGCATATGGCCATGTCTGAACTGGGGTGGTGGAGTGAGCTAAAGAATGATGATGGATTAAACCCAGACCAGTTGACTGGGGGTGAGTGTTTGATTTGCCCCTTTGGTAGGACTTAGATCAAAGGTTGTTCCACCAGTCTGGAACACCTTTATCGATTCATCCGACATCTGTTTATTTCAGGAAACTTGGTCTACCGACCCATTATTCAAACCTGATTACCTAAACTTCTATGTGCCTGCGATATGTGGTCCAGTGGGTTGGCCAGGGGGAGGACTGACAATATGGATTAGGCAAGGCATAGAATGCAGAATCCATGATCTCTGCATTAACAGTCCTGATATCATGGCGATTTGCATGGTGGTAAGTTCCCTCAGTAACATTGACATTTATAATGTCTATGCTAGAGGGATGAGGGGCATACAAAAGTCTAAGACTGTCATGCTCCTGGAAGAACTCTTAGAAAACCTCTATGACAACTCCCGCCTAATAATCGCAGTGGATTGCAATTCTTCTTTTGAGCCCCTGGATATGGAAGGCATTAACTTAGCCCTCTAGGAGGACGAGATGTTGGGTTACTTCTCATCGACATGAACATCACAGAACGGCTGGAGAGTGACCACAACCCATTGTGCCTTACCCTGGAACCCTTCAGTGCTAAAAGGGTGGCCAACCCCCTTTTCCTATCCTCAACCAAGGATTTGCACCTGACCAATGACATCCGGCGTGTCAAGTGGTCCCAGGTAGTTGACAGTCCGGACATATTGCTTGCTATAAAAGAGGATGTATCATCCACTTTAGCAGAGATAAGCATATGCCCAAGAAACACTGTGGATCAAAGAATAATGACAGACTTACAAAATAAGCTATTAAAGAAAATAAAATCATATTTTTTAATTCCTTCAATCACAAATCACAAGCATCCTCCCGCCCAGTCAAACTGGTTCAACAAGTCACTAGTAGTGGCCACAAAAGCCAAAGAACCATCATGTATTCACCTAGCCAGGAAATCATATACATCTATCCAGGCCAGGCTGAGGCGAAAAGAAAGTGGGATGATGAGAGATGGCAAGAGTTAAAAACAGCTTGTTCCGCTGAAGATTCAGCGACCTTCTGGACCATAGTAAAGTGGGGCAGAGGTGGGTATCCGCCTCCCCCCAAAATCATATCACCCCTGATACATGGATTGATCAAGTATCTCTTTTATATTCTGAGGTGGATGAGCCACACGATCAGACTGATATCTGCCGCCTTGCACTGATAGAACTGTCATTCGAGATAGCCGATGACTCAGCCACCCTAAATACAGTTACAAGGGGCAGAGCGCCCTGCCCAGATAGCATACCTGCTGACTTATTCCTGCAAGATAGGGATAACTGGTCAAGATACGTAATAGTTTTAGCAAATGCTATAGTACGTGGAGCCCTGATACCAGATTGTTCGTGGGGCACTGAGCAGATTCCTATATTTAAAAAAGGCAATAAATCCCTGACAGGAATCTATAGGCCAATTAGCCTAATCAACTCAGTGCAAAAAATCTTTGCACGTCTTGTATTGGCAAAAATTCAGGAATGGATCTCTGACAATGACATTCTCTCACCTCTTCAGGCAGGATTCTGCGAGCATGTCAGTACATTCGACCAAGTCTTTTGCCTTTAGCTTCTTTATTGGCGGATGGTAGTTATCGTCAAGGGCAGCATGTATGCTGCCTTTGTCGACCTTAAGTCTGCCTTTGACTTGGTCTCACGCAAGAAGCTATGGTTGGTTCTGTGTGAACTGGGCATGCCCAGGATCTGCTTTCCTTGATAATCTGACTCCACAAGAGAACTTTGCTCAAATGCGATGGGGCGCCCATGGCGATCTCACTGACTGCTTTCCCATTAGTAAAGGAGTACGCCAAGCGTGTGTCCTGGCCCCTACGTCGTTCTCATTATTTCTCAATGGCATATCCCAGCTCATCTCTAGCCTCCCTACTAACGCCCCATCACTGGCTGGCTCAAAAATCCCTATTTTAATGTTCGCGGATGACACACATTTCAAAAACCCCTTGGGGGTTATAGCGTGCGTTGCTTCGCTTTGAGGAATTTTGCAGGATGCAGGGCCTTCTTATCAACACCACCAAGACGAAGTACATGATGTTTAAACACCATAAATCTCTCAAGGGCAGTGTAAGGCTGGGTGACAGCCCCTTGAGAGAACCAAGGGGCATATTATCAAGGACGGCGTTAAAATTATCGCCGGTTTAGCGGCAGAAAACTGCAGCTAAAGCAGCGATAATGGGCTTGATAATATGCCCAGGAGAATTCCAATAGAAGCCCATGTTCACTGGTGCATCAGTTAAAGAATTCAACATTTCATTTTTCAAACCGATTTGCCGAGTCTTGCAGATTTACAATGCCAAGGTGCTGAGCTCAGTTCTTTATGGCTCAGAACTATGGAGCTTCTGGAACACATCCACTCTTACAGCTCGGAGAACAAGTTCTTGAGGAATGTGACACACCTCCTGCAAAGCACCCATCTAAAACCACTGATGCTTGATTTAGGCAGAAAGGCTCTAGCTAATAAAGCAAAACTCCACCCAATACTATAGTGGTGTAGGCTGTAAGGGGTTATCTACGTCAGCTTTTGCATTTTTGCTGCAGTTCTGAAATGTTGAGGACGTCAGACTTAGCAATATTGATTTTGAATCCTGACACTCATAGTCCTGCAGTTCCATTAGTAAGGTAGGCAGTGAATTTCCTGGCACCGAGACCAGGATATCATTATAGAAAATAGTAATTTTAAATTCATCTCAGCCTTATGCCTCTATTCACTCCTATTGATGTACAAATATCTCTAAGGAGAGAGCAAACAGCAAAGAAGCAAGGGGATTCCCTTGCATTCGCTCTCAAAATATCTGTATTTTATTAGCAAGCCTTCCACTGACATGTATTCAGCCCTTGCGGTACGATAGACTAAAGTATACAAGATAGCCCAATAAGATCCATTTGAGGAGCCTTCCCCAAGACCTATCTTTTTCAGTGGGTCCTAAAGGAAGCCCCAGGCTTCTGTGTCAAAGGTTTTTTCTGCATCCAGTGACAGTAGGAATGTCCTTCAATTGCCCTTTCTTGCATTGTCTCTGAGTAGGGTTTTGTTGAATCTCTATTGCCCTTCCCCATCTTTCTTGCCCCCATTGTCCTTCCATGCCTGGGAGCTTCTTACTGATACATGGTCGGCCACAGTCAGGGGTTTCTTTTTGTGCTCCTCTAACTGTGATTATGAGCTTTTCTATGAAGATGTAGTCTAAGCTAGTGTAATTTTAGTGTGCTGGCATGAATTGTGAGAAATGCATCCGTAGTGGGTGTCTGTGTCACCATGTTTCACCTAGTCCAATATTATCCACCACTCTCTAGGCCTATCTGAAAAAGCTAGTGTCACCCTATAGCCTCGCTGTGTTCATGTATCGTAAATTTGCTTAGTCCACGATTATCTCAAATCCGTCTCCGAGGTTATTTTGTTCTAAATTCCTTTTGGCTTGAACTACCCCTTATAAAAACAATTCCCTTTGCTGACTATCGTAAAACATACTAATACCCTACGAATGCTATTTTCCCCTCTTCATCTAAGGATTTATGGTCTCTCTTTCTGCAGAAATAATAATAATAATCCAGGATTTGTAAAGTGTGGCAAATCACCCGTGAGGGTCTCTGTCATGGCTAGACAGAGATAGGTACACTGTGCACGACTATATACATGTATGAATGAGAGGCACACAAACTACAACTCCCACAATCCTCTGTGTCGGCTGAGACAGCACCTGATTATGAGTACTTAAGCCCCGCCCTGGTAGAACCCGGTGCTTGTCACTCGAGCAACATTCATGAATTGGAGAGACTACGGGTTACCTGTGCGTTGACTTTCCTGTATTGAACCAGGTGTTTCTACTCGTAAAAGCTTCTGCCAGTAGGACGTCAGCAGTCGTGTATTACCAGAGACACTCCTTCCTGCCAAACCGCTATTCCATCGGCGTTTCGGCGCCCGGAGACGATAGAGTGGAGAATCCTTGGAACGCCTCCCGGCGTTTATGGTGGTGAGCTCGGGGCGCGCCTTGCGGAGTGAGGTGATTCGGCCAGGTTCAAGACTCCCGAGTGTTCCGTGTTTTTGGACAGAAGTGGGGGAGCCTTTCAGAGTGCTGCAATCCTTACACTGAGGCTGCATCTGGCTTTCCTCCCGTGCGCCAAGGAAGAGACACAGCGCATGAAAGGCGCTTCTATTTTGGGATCAGTGTTCGCATTACTAACCGCCCCGAAATAAGCGAGAAAGTTCTTCTCGTAGTCTTCAAAGACGCCGTGTGGATCTTTATTGCCATCGTGCCTAAACAACGCTCTGGAGAGCTCATCAAGCTGGGCAGAGAGATGTCTTGTATCTACCAGAGGCTCTGAGCAACGGCGCAAAACGGAATATCCAGTAGCAAAGAGAGGATTATCTGCAGTAAGATAAGTTCCTCCCTCTGATCCAGAACTATATCGATATTTTGTTTTCTTTATTTTTCTCTTTTGTGCCTTTTTAACATAAGAGATCTACCGCTAGAAATTAAGTAAGTACATGACACATAGGGGGGATAGAGGTGCTATAGATAGACAGAAGGGAGTAATCTAATGTGTGTGCTGTGCTTTCACTTACAGGGCGGATGGGGTGGACTGTAGAAGAGAGAGGTCAACATCTTCTGATGACATCCCTAGTCTGCGCCTAGCAGGGGCAACATTATTTGTTTCTTTTTGTCCCTCTTTTTTCCCTTCCCCTTATGGTGGTTTTATCTCTGGAGTATTAGATATATCTACTCCTGGATACTACCACATAGGTGAAGGGATTAACTAGTTTCATCCATCGTTCCTGCTGTACCCGGCTATAAGGTTAGTATTTAACCATCCTCTGAGCACGACAGAGTGACAAGCCCACGGTAACCTACGGCCCGAACGATGGATACTAACACTGTACTTACATCAGTGTTGGAAACACTAACAGCCCTAAGGATGGAGGTGGATGCTTTCAGGGGTGAGAACCTAGAATTACGAAGCGAAATGAGCACGATGAGACGTGAAGTGGCGGGACTGTCTCGCTCTAGTCCTACGGGGACGCGAGGGTCTCAGTACATTAGAAATTGGACACTACCTCCTCCTGCCTCTCATGACACTGATACGGGGCAATCGACACATACAGTGGGAAGCGGTATGGGTCCTTCTACCATACAGGTCATACAGCCCGCACAGCTACCCTTGGCCCCTCCTGAAAGATTCTTTGGGGATCCAAAGAAATTTGGTATATTTTTAGGGCAGTGTAAATTGCACTTTATGTGCAAACCAGCAGTGTTTCCCACAGATCAAGCTAAAACGGCCTTTGTAATGTCCTATCTTGGAGGTAATGCGGCCAGTTGGTCTTTTCCCCTTATAGAAAGAGACGACCCAGCCTTGCGTAATTTTGACACCTTCTGTGAAGAAATGCGCAAATTATTTGATAGAAAGGCACACTTGCTCTCACTAGATAGGGAATTGATAACACTCAAGCAAGGCAACCAGGATTTGTTGTCTTATATTACAACTTTCAATAGACTCATAGCTGAGACTGACTGGCCTATGGAAAAACGAACATCACTGTACTATCAAGGGTTGAGAAGCGAATTGAAAGACGTTTTGGCACAAGTGGTGCACATGCCAACCACTTGTGCTGAACTCATCGATCTAACTGTGCAATTAGACCATAGACTACAGGAAAGGAGAGGAGATAAACAGCGTATCGAAACCAGATATGTAACCCCTCGTCCCAGAGCGATCGCCGAAGGACCCGCTACGGGTTCTGATGGAACAGAACCCATGCAGATTAGCGGCATAAGAGGACCTCTAAGTTCTGATGAAAGAGAGCGAAGGAGGAAACAACGGCTCTGTATGTATTGTGGAAAACTGGGGCACTTCATTAAGGACTGCAAGACGAAAACCAAAACGCCTTATAAAGAATTCCGTGGAATACAGAAAGTGCCCGTGGTGGATTACCTACACGAGGATTCGGAAAACTAAAACGCTCAAGCAAGTCCCAGACCCCTTGTTTGAGGCCCCAGAAGAAAGAGGTCTATCCAGCAGTGGTAAACACTGTTCAGAATTCCGTGGCACATATGAATGTGTGTGTCACATTGGACGTTCCCGGAGCCGGATTGGTGCTTGTACATGCTTTATTAGATTCAGGGGCTACAGGTAACTTTATGGACCAGAGTTATGCACAAGACATAGGCATGCCCTGTATTAAGAAAGAGGTCCCAGAACCAGTAAAGGCAGTAGACGGCGCGGAATTAACCTCAGGTCCTATACGATACCATACTCAACAAATTCAAATGCAAGTGGGCTTGAATCATTATGAGTACATCCACTTCGACTTGATAGATGCCCCCCATTTTACTCTCATATTGGGCATGCCTTGGCTTACCCTACATGATCCCATAGTGCAATGGGCAGCGCGAACAGTGACAATGAATTCCACCTACTGCAAAGAACATTGTACCCAAGCCAGGCTACAGGAAGCCCCTCAAAAGACGAGCCCTGCGGAATTACTAGCCAGCAGTTGTTATACTCAAAGCGTGGGATGTGTCGCCACACTGCCAAACGAATACCAGACATATCACACGGTATTCAACGAGCAGGAAGCAAACAAGCTACCTCCACACAGGGCATACGATTGCGTGATAGATCTGGAACCAGGAGCCAGCATTCCTTGTAGCCGCATTTATGCCCTAACCGAAGCGGAAACCTCTTATTTACAGCAATATTTGGAGAAATTACTGGCTAACGGCTTCATTCGTCCTTCATCTTCCCCGGCCACCTCGCCTCTTTTTTTTATACCGAAACGTGAAGGGGGTCTAAGGGCTTGCATTGATTATAGGGCAATCAATCGAGTAACCAAGAAGAACAGATATCCACTGCCATTAATACCTGTTTTGTTGGACCAGTTGAAGGGTGCTACTATTTTTACCAAGCTAGACCTCCGTGGAGCGTATCATCTGGTAAGAGTGCGGCAGGGGATGAATGGAAGACAGCCTTTAGAACCAAATTTGGACTATACGAATATCAGGTGATGCCTTTCGGGCTATGCAATGCCCCTGCCGCATTCCAATACTTCAAGGATGAGGTATTGAGAGGATTGTTAGATGTGTCGTGTATCGTCTACATAGACGACATCCTTGTGTATTCAGCATCAATGGAAGAGCACATACCACATGTATCGGCAGTTCTGGAACGACTACAGCAATACTCGCTATGTGCGAAACTGGAAAAGTGCTTTTTTCATACTTCAGAAGTCGAGTTCCTGGGTTATGTCATAGGCCCCAATGGACTTTGTATGGACAAGAAGAAGACACAAGCCATCCTAGAATGGAAATCCCCTTCCTGTGTGAAGGCACTGCAAAGTTTCTTGGGGTTTGCGAACTTCTATAGAAGATTCATACGGGACTTCTCCTGTATAATACAACCCCTGACAATGCTTCTACGGAAGGGAGCTGTCTACCAGTGGACTGCGGCAGCCGAAGAAGCATTCCAGACGCTAAAATCTTGTTTCACCAGTGCTCCAATACTAAGACATCCTGATGCATCCCAACCATTCATACTCGAGACAGATGCTTCTTACTACGCCGTAGGAGGAATTCTTTCCCAAAGACACCCAGACACCGGCCAGCTGCATCCTATAGCGTTTTTCTCAAAGAAATTGTCCAGTTGTGAGGTAAATTACAGCATTACCGATAAGGAGCTATTGGCCATTAAGCGCTCCTGTGAAGAATGGAGACACCATCTGCTGGGGGCCAGATACACAGTAGAAATATATACTGATCATCGTAATCTGCTGTTTCTCAAGAGTGCTCGAGCCCTAACGCCTCGACAACTAAGATGGTCTCTGTTTTTCGCTGACTATGACTTTGTGATTAAGTACAGACCGGGGCCACAAAATGGGAAAGCAGACGCTCTCTCTAGACCTTTGCCCACACCCGCCGGCGATAATGATTGTGTAAAAGAACCACCATGCATACTACAGAAGGCTTGCTTTCCAACGAAGGCGGTGGTGTTAACCACCACTCAGGAATTCTTGAATGAAGTTAAGAAACAAACCACTAGTATTGACAAAGATGCATGGCTCCAGGAAAAGGCGTTACATCGTTCAGTAAAAGACGAGTTATTGTTCCATGAAGATAGACTGTATATTCCTGAAGGTCCACTCCAACAACAAGTCCTACAATGGATCCACGACACAACCCTGGGAGGACACATGGGAATACACAAAACTTTGCAAACCCTGACACGTTACTTCTGGTGGGAGTCACTCCGAAAAGATACAATAAGATATATATCGGAATGTTCTATTTGCACCCAAGCCAAAGCACAACACCAACGACCCAGCGGCTTACTCAGACCTATACCTACACCTCCGGCTCCTTGGCACACAGTGTCCATGGACTTCATCGTGGAAATGCCTCCTAGTTCTGGTTATGACACTATATTAGTAGTAATAGATCATCTGACAAAAATGGGTCATTTCGTCGCTCTTACCAAATTGCCCACTTCAGCGGAACTGGCCACTGTTTTCTTGCAACATATAGTTAGACTACATGGAATTCCTTCAGTCATCATCACAGACAGAGGAACCCAGTTCACCTCCAAATTCTGGAAAGCACTGTGTGAGATCATGAAAATTGATGCTCGTCTGTCAACAAGCTATCATCCACAGACAGACGGCAAGACTGAAAGACTAAATCAAACATTAGAGCAATACCTGAGGTGTTTCACATTATCACAAGAAGATGACTGGAGCAAGCTCTTGTGGACAGCTGAGTTTGCCTACAACAACGCTGACCATACAACCTTGGGTTGTTCCCCTTTTATTGTCTCAATGGCTTCCATCCCAATATCCTACCTTTTGAAAGTCCTGTGGCCTCTACTCACCCTTCTATCCAAGATCACCACGCACACCTTAAGATAGTGTTGAATAACGCCAAAACACACCTAGAAGAGGCACGAACACGAGACAAACTGCATGCAGATAAAAAGAGAACAGCAGAACCTTCCTATAAGATAGGGGATAGAGTATGGCTTAGCACAAAAAATGTAAGACTCAAAGGGAACAACAGGTTGCAGCCTAAGTTTGTGGGGCCTTATTCCATAGAAAAGATCATAAACCCCGTTGCCATGCAGTTAAAACTACCTTCTGTTTGGCGCATCCACCCAGTGTTTCACGTATCCCTCCTGAGGCCCTGTCTTCAGGGTACACGATTACCAGTGAGACCACTATCCATAGACATAGATGGGGACAAGGAATACGAAGTACAGGGTATTCTGGAACCAAATATATCAGAGGGAGAGTTCATTATCTCATTGAGTGGAAGGGGTATGGCCCAGAGGAGCGTTCCTGGGAGCCGGTGGCTAATCTACACTGCCCTGGTCTTCTGAAGCGGTATCATTCCAGTTTCCCTACCAAACCTGGTGGTCCGCCGAGACGTCGGCCAATGAGAGGGGGTACTGTCATGGCTAGACAGAGATAGGTACACTGTGCACGACTATATACATGTATGAATGAGAGGCACACAAACTACAACTCCCACAATCTTCTGTGTCGGCTGAGACAGCACCTGATTATGAGTACTTAAGCCCCGCCCTGGTAGAACCCGGTGCTTGTCACTCGAGCAACATTCATGAATTGGAGAGACTACGGGTTACCTGTGCGTTGACTTTCCTGTATTGAACCAGGTGTTTCTACTCGTAAAAGCTTCTGCCAGTAGGACGTCAGCAGTCGTGTATTACCAGAGACACTCCTTCCTGCCAAACCGCTATTCCATCGGCGTTTCGGCGCCCGGAGGCGATAGAGTGGAGAATCCTTGGAACGCCTCCCGGCGTTTATGGTGGTGAGCTCGGGGCGCGCCTTGCGGAGTGAGGTGATTCGGCCAGGTTCGAGACTCCCGAGTGTTCCGTATTTTTGGACTGAAGTGGGGGAGCCTTTCAGAGTGCTGCAATCCTTACACTGAGGCTGCGTCTGGCTTTCCTCCCGTGCGCCAAGGAAGAGACACAGCGCATGAAAGGCGCTTCTATTTTGGGATCAGTGTTCGCATTACTAACCGCCCCGAAATAAGCGAGAAAGTTCTTCTCGTAGTCTTCAAAGACGCCGTGTGGATCTTTATTGCCATCGTGCCTAAACAACGCTCTGGAGAGCTCATCAAGCTGGGCAGAGAGATGTCTTGTATCTACCAGAGGCTCTGAGCAACGGCGCAAAACGGAATATCCAGTAGCAAAGAGAGGATTATCTGCAGTAAGATAAGTTCCTCCCTCTGATCCAGAACTATATCGATATTTTGTTTTATTTTTCTCTTTTGTGCCTTTTTAACATAAGAGATCTACCGCTAGAAATTAAGTAAGTACATGACACATAGGGGGGGATAGAGGTGCTATAGATAGACAGAAGGGAGTAATCTAATGTGTGTGCTGTGCTTTCACTTACAGGGCGGATGGGGTGGACTGTAGAAGAGAAAGGTCAACATCTTCTGATGACATCCCTAGTCTGCGCCTAGCAGTGGCAACATTATTTGTTTCTTTTTGTCCCTCTTTTTTCCCTTCCCCTTATGGTGGTTTTATCTCTGGAGTATTAGATATATCTACTCCTGGATACTACCACATAGGTGAAGGGATTAACTAGCTTCAGCCATCGTTCCTGCTGTACCCGGCTATAAGGTTAGTATTAACCATCCTCTGAGCACGACAGTCTCAAGGCGCTGAATTGTAGGCACAGGGAGATTAAGTGATTTACCCAGAATCACAGGATGTTGAGCAGATTTTGAGACTCAAACCTGGTTCCCCCAGCTACAAAGTTGGCAGCTCAGGCCATTAAGCCAAACCCTCTCTCTAGTATGTTGATGGGGTTCCTGAATTAATTTACCTCCTCCCACCCCAACCGCCCCTGTCTTACAGGACTCCATTTGTTCTGGCGTATTAAGCCTTCAGGGAAGTCATTCCCTCTCTTTGATTGCATCAGTTCAATCCAGTGCATTGATTCAGATCAGAGGGTACCAGTTCCCTCCTTCATCCAACCACTATTTCTCTCTGCTGAATCTCTGGATTTGCTTTTTGTTAGTTATTTTTCTTTAGGAAGATTTGTCACCTTTGTTCTTGAATCGATACATCACTCTTCTATTGTCTGGACCTTTCAGGTCTTTTTTTTTTTAATTTCAATTCTTTATTTACATTTTTTATGAGATAGATATCTGCATTTGCCAGCATTATGCCATAAGATTAAAGACAGGCCAGTACAATGTACCCATAATAATACGCCATCCGAGCAGCATGACAAGACTGTGAACAACGAACCAGCAATAAGATGGGCACAAGGCATAATTGCAGTAGTCCATTCTGAAAGCCCTGCTGCCTAGCGACCATATTAGAGGGCAGGGGAGAGGTATGGGGGTGGTTGATGGACAAGGAGCCAAAGTGGCCCATGGTACCCCACATCATGCACCAATATCATAATGAAGCCTAGAGACATGTGGTCATCTATTGCCGCCAAAGAGTGATCACCCCATTGGGGCCCTCAGGGAGTTTAACGTCTCCGATCCAGTGAGTACTGCCAGCGACCTCAGTCCCACTATGGGCAGTCAGAATGTAGGGGCAGGTTTAACCACAGTAAATGCAGGGTGGGAAGGTCTCTATGGACCATTGTTAGAAATTGGAATTCTGGTTGATTGGGGTGTGAGCCCTGGTCAAGCAGTAACCACAATCCTAGTCAGGGTAAGGCACCAGCAAACCCCAAATTAACCTATGCTCACCCTCTGGTAGCTTGACACAGAGCAGTCAGGCTTAACTTTATGGCAATTTGTAAACTATTTGTACAGCACTTCAAACAGTTGAAACAGAGAAAACATCTCACAAAAAGATCCCACACCAGGTGTAGGAAATTAGAGTATATTTTATAAATAAAACAAGACCAAAATGACAAAAATCCAATCAGGAAAATCGGAGATAGTGAATTTCAAAGTTTCACGTTAAAATGGTGACAAAAAGCACAATGTGGCAACAAGGGATATCTGGTCTTACTGTTCAGGCCCATCGTTATAGAGCATGGGCTGGCTACAGGGAACCAGTTATACCCGCTGAACAAAGTACCCTATATCCTAGTTGCAGAGCCCTACGTGAATCATAGGCGGGAAGGCATCGCACAGTCAAAGTGATGCAGCAGTTCCGAGATGTGGCAAGGCTGCGGTGCGAGTTCCTGTTGCATCGTCGCCGACGATCCATCGGCAGGGCTTGCGATGTGAAGTTTGGATGTCGAGGATGCGGGACACAGCTGGCGATGCATCAGGGATGTGAGAACCTGGGTCAAAGATGTGTCCCACCATCAGCGGTGCATCGGTTCAGAAAGTGATGCGGACCTTCTGCGTCAGTCCTTTCAGCATCACAGCAGTCTTTCTTCCTGGCAGAGTATCCAAAGGTCCAGAAGTGTACTGAAGCGGTGGGGTCTAAGGTCCAGTACTTATACTCAGTGGTGCCTTTGGGGAGACTTCAAAGAGATGCCTTTGAAGTGCACAGATGTCCTCCCTTTCAGCCCTGGGTCCAGACTTACTGCAAGGGGTATGCAGCCCTTTGTGTGGGGGCAGGACACAGCCCATTCAGATGTAAGTGAGCCTGTGCCCAGCTCCTCTCTCCCATCCTGTCAGGATGGCTCATCAAGTCACACCCATGCTCCCTTTGTGTGTGACTGTCTAGGTGGAATAAAAAAAAAGCCAAACTGACATTTACACCCAGACATGTGATCAGAGACAGGCTTCTGGCACCAAACAGCGCTAAGGCAAGAAAACGCCCCCTTTCTAAAAGTGGCTTTTTCAGAATTGTAATATAAAATTCTACTTCACCATAAGTTAGGATTTTAAACTAGGACTCTAGAGACATCAAATTTGAACCAGTTATATCTTCCCATTTGGAAATTACACATATAAAATGTAATAAGCCAACTCCAATGTTATCTGATGGGAGATATAGGGCTTGCAGTAGTGAAAAACGAATTTAAGAGTTTTTCACTACCAGGACACGTAAAACAAAATAAAGTACATGCCCCACTTTTTAAATACACTGCACCTGCACCTGTACCTGCACCCTGCCCTTGGGCTGTACAGGGCCTACCCTAGGGGTACCTTGAGAAGGAGGTTTTGGCTCTGGCAAGAGGTTTAACTTGCCAGGTCGACATGGCATTTAAAACTGCACACACAGGCTCTGCAATGGCAAGCCTGAGACATGGTTATCAAGGAACTGATGTAAGTAGCACAATCAGTGCTACAGCCAACTAGTAGCATTTAATTTACAGACCCTGGGCACAGGTAGTGCACATTATTAGGGATTTATACGCAAATTAAATATGCCAATTGTGGATAAGCCAGTGTTTCCACGTTTAGGGAAAGAGCACAAGCACTTTAGCACTGGTTAGAAGTGGTAAAGTGTGCAGAATCCTAATGCAAGTAAATCAGAAAAAACAGGAGGTCTGAAGGCAAAACATTAGGGGAAACCACGCCAAGGATGCCAGGTCTAACAACAGTGCTGGTGGTAAGCCCCCAGAACTCATGGGTAGTAGGCTGCAAGGGATCAGTAGGGGGACTCCATGCAATAGTACGGTCAGGGGCATATCCGGTTGTCGGGGTCTGGACGTGCAGCTAGCCGAGAAAGGGCTCCCAAACAGCCTCAAATGTGTCCAACTGGTTATTGAGTCGGTAGATTATCAGTTCACATTCTGCAACCTTAGCCAGTTCCTACAACCATTCCAATGGTGTGGGGATTGAGGATAGCCTTCAATGTCTTAAGATGCAGACCTTTGCGGCTGCTAGGGCTGTCGCTAGCCATCACTGGGTATGTAGTGGACACCACGCAATCTGTCATGTCATCTACCAGGTCCAGGTGTATTGAGGGGCGTATTTGTTGACCTCTGGCACACAATCTCTTGCACACTGCCTTCCAGTACAACTGGAGTGCATGGCAGTGCCAGAGGACATGTGGGAGGTGGCAGCTTCCTAGGTCTCCTCTTCAGCACTGGTCGTGTGGCAGGATCCCCGTCCCGTGCAGTCTCTGGGGAGCCCAGTACCAGGTATGCAGTAACTTAGAGTAGTGAAATTTCAGTTTGGCCTCCCAAATGAAGGTATCATGTGTGGAGAGGAGAGTGGACCAGTCCTCAGCCTTATAGTTTCAGTTCAAGATAAGCTGCCAACACAGCAGAAGGGCCTCTCGAACCAGAACCTAATAAGAAATGAGGAGGTTATACAAGCCGGACACAACTCCCTTAAATGTGCCCAAGCCTCCAGATATTTAGGAACAGGGGATGGTGGGAGCGTACCCAGCGACCCCTTAAGACAATGGATCAACTGGACATAAGACCAGTACCAGGACTGAGGTTGGCCAAACTCTGAGCAGAGGGTTGGAAAGGATTTAAGGGAGATGCCATCAAACAGTTGGTCAATGAGCATGAGTCCTGCAACTTTCCAGGAGGGCCAGGAAACAGGACGACCTCCTATGCAAATCCCACAGTTGCCCCAAAGAGGAGCAGAAGCATGTAGCCAGGGACTTTGCTTCAGCGCTCCGTGTGCCGATTTCCATAGCACCAGCATGGCAGTGATGACCAGCTTGAAAATCAACAGAGAGTGCACCATATACATGTGGAGGATGTTAAGGTACCTGTCGGTCTTTAAAATAGCAGCTTCAATGGCCATCCAGCTATGCGGATCAGTGGCGTGGGTCATCCAGTGGAGCAGCTGCAAACGTTTGTGGGCAGTGTAGTAAGAGGTCATGTGTGGGAGGCGAAGACCACCTGCTTCAGTGTGGGTGTAGAGCTTGCCCAATTTCAGGTGCGGGAGCACACCCACCAAATGAAAAGCTTGATCATGGCATTCATTTGGGATAGCAGTGCCTTGGAAATCAATATCGTTGGCACACCAAAAAGGTACTTAACGCGCGAACGATCATCATTTTGACTGCTTGCACCCGGCCCCAGAGCAACAAATGGAGTGGGAAGCACCTGTTAAAGTGACTGCTAGTGTTAGCGAGTAAAGGGTTTAGGTAGTCTTCTACCATGTGGAATAAGCCTTTTTTAAAAAGGACTCCCAGGTATCGCATCCCTTTTAGCACCTACCAGAAGTTGGTAGCATTTCTGGGCATGAGAATCACTTCACACTTATCCCAATTGGCCTTGTACCCAGAGAATCTCAAGAAAGCAGCCAGGACTTGAGTAAGAGCATGGAGGGTGTAGCTCGGTTGTGTCACGGTCATGAGGATGTCACCCGCATTGAAGAGAGCCTTGACCGAAATATTACACACTCATGACACCATGTATCTGCTGCGAGGCTCTTATTGCCAGGGACAGGAGTTCTAGTTCATGGAAGGAAAAGAAGGTGGGCGAGGGGGAGGGGAAGAGGAATTCCCTGTTAAGGACGGTTTCCCTCACACACCAGAGGTGTCATGCTTCATCATAGGGTTACCGCCTCGCGTCACAAGCCTAGTCGTGACGTGGGCTACAGCACCCTTGCTGCGAGGGAGGAGCTCAGGGATGTTTTAAAGAGGGTATTCATAAAACCCAATGAGAGCGTCATGTGTGGTGTTGGGAGTGCAGTGCTCTGACGCCCACCAAGCCACTTATACTGTAACTCTGGCCCTACATCAACTTGGGCGACCGCCTCTTTCGCACTCTGGGGGCCACTGTATATTGATATGGTTGACCACACACGGAGACACTCTGGGTACACTATCGGTTATTGCATAACCCAAGCCAACCCCTGGTCTCACAGTAAAGGTGCATCTGTGATATAGACATGCCTGCGCTTGACCATCCCTACATTTTTTAAGGTATTCCAACTCTTTTTTCAACATTTTTGGGAAAGCCACTATGCTCCTGTATTTTTAATCCTCATTTCATCGAAGAGACATTTCACTCACAGTCTAAGAGTAGACTTTTGTTTTTCTGACATATAGGAAACTACTTCTCCCATCATGCCTGGCGCTGCCCCCTGGAAGTAGTTCTGAGGTCGGAGCCCTGCTGACTATGTAATCTGATTTCCGCCAGCAGGCTTCCTCCCTGTGCGGCGGACATATTGCACAGGCTTCCACGCTCCAGTAGAATGGTAAGTTGGCTCATAACTCTTTGCCACGCTAGTGTATTTTACTATAGACTAAATGCGGCTAATTGTGTTCTTTTGCGAATGTGAGCACAGTCGCTATCTCGCCTCCGCCTCGCTGGGTTTTTATTCACCTCCCAGGGGTCCATAGGTGCCTTGATTTTGTTGAAACTGGAGACTCTCCACACACGGGGTATCTTACGATTGTATAGAGGATGACACTGGTGCATTTTTGGACACGCGCCCAGGACGCGCCGTGTTTATACCCCGCTCTGTGTTTTTTTAAACCAGAGAAGCGCCCTACACACGGGGTTTTTAAACTATTGTATTTAGGATGACACCTGTGCATTTGTGAACACGGGCCCAGGATGGGGCGTGTTTATACTCCGCTCTGCGTTTGGCAGATAACTTTTTTGCCACATGAGCGGTTTTGCATCTATCAGAGGTTTTATGATTACGCCGAATGGACTCCTCACAGCGGGTTCGGTCGCATTAGAAATTGCCACCGCCCGCACCTATTGTTTTGCCCCCTTCACGCGCCTGTGCCGTGTCGGGTTGGGCTTACCACTGTTTGTTATGCCGGACTTGACATTCTCTCCACTATGGAAGCCTCTTACTAATCTTATGGCTGTCCGGTGCTTTCCTTACTTTATGATCTCCAGCATGGCTTTTGCAAGTCTTGGAACTTGGCTTGATGATTGCTTGGCGCCATGGCCCAGATCAGTTTAGCCTAGTGTTACCATACATAGTTACCGCTATGGACATTGATAAGAGTAGATCTTTCCTCAATTCCTTTTCTGATATTTTTCCTGCCAGCAGGGGCTTGGCACCTCCCATCCTACGAAGGCCAGGCATGTGTTTATACACATGCTCCTTACTGTGGTTTTGTCCTCCAGCACAGCTCAAATTGAATATTGGGGCCCACTCAGGTACATTACACCACTAGCCT
The DNA here is from genome assembly GCA_963921515.1 of Calotriton arnoldi. NCBI lineage: Eukaryota > Metazoa > Chordata > Amphibia > Caudata > Salamandridae > Calotriton > Calotriton arnoldi. Next base: position 81,528 of record CAWUFW010019979.1, read on the forward strand.
TGGGTAGAATCCCCTGACATTCCTGCAGCCCTGTCATGCGCTCAGAGTGTCCTTGCTCAGGGCGCATACACCGTCTCTGTTATGCATTCTGAGTGTTCTCTCACAGGGCGCGCACTATGTTTCTTACTGATGGCAGTACCTACTTCTGGCCGTTGGCCGCCTGCCACTTTGGAAGACACACTATCCGGACTTCTTCATGCTCAATCTGAGTGCTTTGACTATCTACATCCTTCAACACTTAGGGGCAGATTTACAATTAACTAACGCAGCACGGCGCAGCAAGTCATTTTGCTGCGCCGTGCTGCGTTAGTTTGGAAAGCACAGGGATGCGACATATTTACAAGAATATGTCGCATCCTTGTGCTTCCCCTGCGCTGGCGCACAAACTGCAGCCATGCGCCGGCGCAGGCACCCTTGCACCGTGGTGCAAGGATGCCTGCGTCGTGGGGAGATTGTTTTTGTGCAGGAAGGGGCACCTTCCTGCACAAAAACAATCACTACAACCATTTTCCTCTTTCAATGCGTGCTGTAGAATGCAGCACGCATTGAAAGAGGAACAAACAAGGAGAAATGAAAACATTTCTCCTCGGTGCTCCTCGCTACGCCACCTCTAGGGTGGCGTAGCTTTCAGACGCATCTCCAGAGTTACGATTTCTGTAATTCTGGAGATGTGTCTTGTTCCATGGGTGTTGCGTGGGAACACCCACAGCAACACCCATGGAACGCCCCTTCACCGCAAAGTGCTGCGTGTGATTGGGCCGTATTTACAAGGAGAGGAAAAGTCACGCAGGGTGGCTTTTCCTCTCCTTGTAAATATGGAGCAAGCCCCTGCGCCACCAGTACGTCACAAAAAGTGACGTACTGGTGGCGCAGAGGGCTTGTAAATCTGCCCCTCAGTATTTTGAGTTTGCTTTTAACTGCTTTTAACTGCTTGATTGCTCAGGCACTGTATGCTTGTCCCCGCTACAACTAAGCGGATATCCTTTCACATTCTAACGCCACCACCTCTACCCATTAGGTTGGATTGGCGTATGTACCTAAGGCTCTTAGCCCAGGACAGAAGAGGTAAAATACCTGACTGTTGCAGGTGAGTCTTGCAGAACTAAGTAATCACTAAATACATTGTCACACTAGTTCTGTTGTACAATCACGTACAAAGTACTTACCACTGTCTCTTTCCTTGTGCGAGAATGTGGTCCAACTAAGCTTTACCTGATGATTTTAACTGCGCGGTTTGTTGTCTTTTGTTTCACCACAGGTTTTACGGGTGAATCTGCTGAACTGCCGGATCACTGGTTCAGTATTACACACCGACGTTTTCTTGTGTTTTCTTGTTTTTCACAGTTTTGCGTTTATTCACAATTTGCAGTAGCCAGTAAGAGATCCTGATGAAAGCCGTGACACTCATATAGGTCAAGAGGCTGAAACATGTCGATCACTTCCTAGTGCATCTGCCTCTAATGTCGGCAGTTACACTACACACCATCTGTTTTTAATCCTAGCACCTGGTAGCAATAATAAATTAGGTTTGGCAAACCTCGTAGCTAGTTTTAAATCACCTTTTTTGAGCACTGCACTCCCAACACCACACATCACGCTCTCATTGGGTTTTATGAATACCCTTTTTAAAACATCCCTGAGCTCCTCCCTCGCAGCGAGGGGGTTGTAACCTGCATCACGACTAGGCTTGTGACGCGAGGAGGTATCCCTATGATGAAGCATGACACCTCTGGTGTGTGAGGGAAACAGTCCTTAAAAGGGAATTCCCCTTCCCCCCCGCCCACCTTCTTTTTCTTCCAGCATAGTTGTGTTCATCCACATACCCGCCCGTCTTATTTTGGACCCAAGGGCTCTTTGTGTGTTTGGTTAATAGATTGGGGAGTTTGCCGCCCCTGGTCCTTAAATCTCCTCAAGCCCCCCCTGTGTGACTTTGTACAGGAGTTCTAGTGCCAGTAAGAACAGGAGTGGGGAGAGTGGACAGCTTTGCCACGTTCCGCATTTAATCGAGAAGCTACGTGAGAGGAAACCAACGCATTTCAGTTGGGCCGTTGGTGCCTGATTGAGCCACCCAACCTTCTTGATGAATTAGTTTCTCAGGCCAAATTTGCAGAGGACTTTGAACAGGTATGACCATTCTACCTGATCAAATGCCTTCTTTGAATCAAGAGAGATGGCAAGAGTCTTGTTGTCCTTGTGGCAGAGGCCCATGGTAGATACACAAGAGTCCATGAATGATACAGAGAACAGCACCCCCCGACCTGAGAAGGATGGATAAAAAAAATGTATCACTTTACCCAATCTGGTTGCCAAGATTTTGGCCAGGATTTTGATATTGACATTTATAAAGGATATGGGCCGGTAGCTCCAACAATACAAAGGATCCTTGCCATCTTTCAGTAAGAGGGTAATAATCCGTTTGTTGGAAATGGCACTGAGGGAGTTGGAAGTCTCAGCTGCCTTAAAGGCCTCATTAAGCATCGGGATCAATAGTGACTTACAAGTTTTCCCGGGGAACTCATTCTCTCCCAGCGATATACAAGTGGGAAATTTGGAAATAGACTCTGTCCTCCTCGGACAAGAAAGGTAGATGAATAACATTTAGGAAGAAATGTTCTTCAAAATGGTCAATTGAGGGAGAGGCAGAGTAAAAGGATTAAAAAACTATGCAAACAACTCTGAAATATCCTCTGGATGGGTAAGGAGCGAACCTCATGAGTCACAGATGGCAGTGATCACCAACTGGGCTTCCCTCTGCTTTAATTGTAGGGCAAGCAGTCTACCCACTTTTTCCCTCCTCTCATAATGCCTCCACTTGACTGTCATCAGGGCTTTCTCTGTGGCGGACCTGCAGTATTGGTTAAGGGCTAGGTTTTGCGCTTGCAGCCGTTACCAGTCCCACAACAAGGGGTATCTGTTATAGGTTGAGGTGGAAGTCGCTACGGACTTGTCCAAGCATAGCCCATTTTAAAGGGGCACGTTATTTCTTAAGTGCGGCATCCCTCATGAGTAGGCCCTGCCAAATGTCCTTCCCCGCAGCCTATAGCATCTGTGGGGAAGACACTCAGTGGATATTCTCAGAATGATATACCCAGAAATGGGAATTCAGGAGGGCCTTATTCTCTGGGGTTATGTAATGGGCTGTTTTCATCCTTCACCCTCTCCCTGGTGGTGTCCTGTGTCCCAGGTGGATGTCCAGAAGAATAGGGCAGTGATCAGAGAGCCCTTAAGGTAGGATGTCAGAATGAAACAGAAGATGAAGGAGGTGTGCGCGAATGAGGAAGTAAATCCCTGAAGAAGAGTTGTGGATACTCAAAAAGTAAGAGCAGTCCCTCCCTGTTGGATGTGAGAGATGCCAGACATCTATGAGGCCATGCTCAGTGATCAAATCCTGAAGTATGGCCCTATCCAGTGCATTATGAGGGTTGGGGGTCCCTTCCTGTCTAAGAGTGGGTCAATGGCCAGGTTCCAGTCCCCTCCATTGACTCCCCTTGTGGAGCCAAATTCCGTGAGCAGGTGGGATATACAGGAGAAGAAGTGTGCTTTGCTCAAGTTAGAGGCATAGACTGATCCCAGTATGAGGGAATTCCCTAGTGTTTTGATTTTGACAAAAATGTATCTGCCCTCTGGGTTGTCCCAGCTGCGTAGCAAGGTATGAGGGAAAGACTTGCTAAGAAGTATGGCAACCCTTCACTTTTTGGATGTGGCAGCAGAAGGTCAGAGGTTTGAGGCTCCCAGGTCGGTCCGGCAACTATACATCAACCTACCCACCTAGTCCCTCTTTAGTTTCTCCTCTTCAGTCGGGGATAGATGTGTCTCCTGTTCTAGGGTGACGTTGGTGTGTTTGTGGTTGAAATAGGTCAGAGTCTTTTCCCATTTTATGTAGCTAATGAGGTCATTAATGTTAAGGAAGAGGATGTGAACTGGGATGGGGGCATGGTCATAGGCACTTAAGCTCAGCTCAGGCTAAACTGTCTGCACCAAGAATCCCAAGTAGATCGTCAAGGGCATATAGGTCAAGCAGAACGAAATCGAGGCACAGTGCCAGGTACCACCCTGGGTGAATGGGTCAGCAGGTCCCCTGGGGTAAGGAGGGAGGGGGAGAAATTCTGGGGGTGTGCGAGGGCATAGAGAAGGAGCGAGCCCTACTTTGCTATCCGATCTCCATGGGGATCCCAGGGAGGGGCGTCACTGCCATGTGCTGGGTGAGGGAAAGCAGGGGGGCATAGCATGTGATCGATGAAGGTGAAGGGAATGTGTTTACGGGGGAGTTCAAGCACAAACTCCAGAGTGCCATCCACCAGGCGATCAGTAGATCAATTTTGCAGTGCTAGTGTAAGCCTGAGCGTAAAACTCCGCTCAGCTCGCAGAGTTTATGGAGTTTTGGCAACTCCGTGTTCTGCGTAGAACGTGGAGTTGCCGAAAACTCTGCACTCCGCGAGCAGAGTGGAGTTTTTTGTGTGTTGGCACACCTGAAATGCATTTTTGCGTGCACTGGAGTGACTTACCGTGTGCTCGCAATCGCCAATGAGATTTCCGAGCCGTTTGCGAGCGCCACGAGATTTGCTAGGTGGCCACATGGTCCAGCAAGAGTTTGCGGTTGCCAACACATCATTTGCGCGCGCCAGCAGAGTTCCGGTGGGGGTTTTGTGATGAACGCGATCCTGAATGTGCAGGATCTACTGTGACTGCAATCTGGAGAAGATTCTCTCCCCGAACAGCATAAAAACCTTCCTGAAATGATGATTTGGAGTAAAAAAGTCCTCAAATTGACATTTGGCTATAGTTTTTTGTGCAAGGAGTAATTTTTATTTTTTTAACTTTTTTTTCAAGAGGAAGGAAGTGCCCCAGTGTCTCCAACTTCCTGTTCCTGTCCAGCAGGCTCCTCCCAGTGCTTTGTACATCTCCTGGTCACTTTTCATTTGGATTTTTGAGCTGGAAGGATCACTCTTTGTGCCTGCTGCATAATATATCATTGGATTTGAGGACTTTGAATTTGACATTTCACAAGTAAGTTGGAAAACTGTTGTTGTTTGTTTGATTGGGGCCATGCACCTGGATTTATTTGCACTTTTCATCGATTTTTTTAATTTATTGTGGTGGGTGTCCTTTAGTTTTGTCAGGGGCGTAGTTATTTCTTTGCAAGAAATTATTTTTTCTTGCATAAAGGAAAAATGTTGCACAGTTCACTACATTTTCTCCATGTTTTGAAATCAATTTGCAATATTGATTGCATTCACTATGTAGCCCAGTAGTCTGTCAATAGGCCTTTCAGCCAATAGGCCCATAACTACTCATGGGTGCATGAAACAACTGTTTATATGGTGTCTGTTGAATTTAAACATCATTTAGGCCATGGATGGTACTGGTTTGAAATCCAAATGTGTTTTTTTGTGGTATTTCACACTTTTTTTTCATGTGTGTTAATGCCTTTGTTGGATGTGTGTGGTTGTAACTTGCAAACCTTTTTAGCCCTGTGGATTTTCGTTTTTGGCATTGTTGCATTAAAGATGTGTTGTTCAGCATGCTTCCTTTGTCTGGCCAGTGTGTGAGTGTGTTTGCATTGCAATAGTAGGCCAGGCTTTGCCTTGGTTCCCCATGTGGCCAGAGGCCATTTTGTAAAGTCTGTGCCCATAGGCCTGCTTGTGTTCATTGTTTTCCAGACCTCCTGATTGTTGTTGTGACCGTGGGGCTGGCGGCCATTTTGTGAAGGCAGCCAGTGTGCTTTTGCCACACGCCTGCATGTCTTCCCTTTGTTCCCTTTGGCTTATTGCTCCTTGTTGTGGCCTGGCCATGTGTCTGGTGGTCATTTTGTGTAGGCAGCCAGTGTGCTTTTGCCATAGGCCTGCATAACTTCTCTTTGTTCTCAAATGCCTTCTTCTTGATTGTTGTTGTTGTTGATGATGACCCTGTGGCACTGGCTGGCAGCCATTTTGTGCGTTCAGCCAGTGTGCCCCTTTGCCATATGGATGGTTGATCAATGAGATAATAGCAGCTTAATAAATTAATAATTAAACTCTTGAGGGTAATTTGTATTTTTTACAAGAAATTTTTGAATTTTTCCAATTTGTTTAATTTTTTTTTTATATACTTTCATTTTTTTTAATATATATTTTTTTTAAAACAAAGTTTTTTTTTCATTTTTTTTTCAGTTTCATAAGTAACATGATTTGTCATCAATGAACCATTAACCCCAAGTCTGCTCTATGACGTGCACAACAGTATTCATTGTCTGGGGATTGTTCCATTGTCATTTGTCAGCTGCAGCTCCCTGAGTGATGCATCCCACGTGATGCACAATGCTCATAAATCAAACTGTTACATCTGTATTTTGTTGTCGTTCTTTTCCTTTCCTTTCCTTCCTGAGTGTACTGTACAGTACACCATGAAAGCTTATGTTATTGTCAAAGTCTCACAAAGGGCTACACTGTATTGTTAATTTTTTTAATAACTGAGCTAACAAGTGTGACCACACACTAAATGATATTATATTTGTTTGTACTAGTAATTGAACTAAAACAATGCCACGTTTCACTGATGTTCTTCTTGCTTCTTTGCTTTTAGGTGCACAAGAGGAGGAGACAACATCACCCATATTACTGCCAGGCAGAAGGCCTGCGCACAATATGACGTGTGACCACAGACATCTCTTCAACTTGGGAAGCCAAGTGCCGCTGCTAACTGACAGCTTCAAGATGCCCCCAAAGAAGAAAAGTACCAGTCCCAAGAAAGTTGCCAGTGAGAAGAAGAAGGCACTTACCACCACCGATATGATGCCAAGACCTTTTTTTGGAATCCAAAAATTGTGCCTGCAGCAGCTGTGTCTGGGGAGCAAGCTGGGAGCAGCACCCCCGTATCAGCAAACCCACCCCACCAACCTAGGCCCAAGCCCATGTCTGTCTCAGAGGCAGTCAGTCTAATCACGGCAACGCCGAAGAGCAGTGACGTTGAAATTGACTTATCGTTATCGTGAAGTAGTACCCAATCAATGCAGGAAACTCAGATAAGTGCAACTGCCGCAACCACCATAAGTAGCTCCTCCTGAAGTAGGGGCAGTTCAGGAGATCGAGCTTCCTGCTGAGGAAGAAGAGAAAGCCACTCTTTCAGAAGATCCATTGTCTCCCCAACAAAAAAGGAGGGTTAGTCCATCAACTTCTTCTCCAAGCCCCCTTCTGATGATCTAGACACCACTTGGATCCCACCTCAGTCTGAGTGAGACACGCCACGAGACAAGGCTAGGGAAAAGGAAGGTTCCTGAAAGCCTTAAGATTATGGAGGTAGATGTAGAAGAAGAGGATGATGACGAGCCAGTCATCATGGACGTTAGCCCCACCCCAGTGGAGACCGACATTACCCCATCCCAAATTGCTGTGAGGGACGTGGCACCACAGATACCACCAACACAGATACCACCAACACCACCTCCAGCTGTCATATTTACAAATTCCCAGCAGCGACCTACATCCACAACCACCTCAGTAGAAGTAGGCATTGCAGAGAGTAAAATGTCACACCCACCTACCAGTTCATCTGACATTGCAAGTGGCACCCAAAGCGATACAAAAGGGGATGATGGACGGAACGTTTGAGCCAATCAAACACTCACCCCCAGTCAACTGATCTGGGTTTAATCCATCATCATTCTTTAGCTCACTCCACCACCCCAGTTCAGACATGGCCATATGCAAATCAGTCTGACCCTGTGCCTCATGGGAACAGTCCAGCCCGAACTGCCAAGCCATGTCTTCCCTGGACCGGAAACAAGCATCCTAGGACCGGTTTCTGGCATTTCAGCCGTCATCAGCCAGGCTTGCTTGAATCCAGTGGCAAAGTGAGCAAGGGACCCACGTCTGGGCATACCCCCGCCAACTTAGGGCGACCAAAGCGATACAAAAGGGGATGATGGACGGAACGCTTGAGCCAATCAAACACTCACCCCCAGTCAACTGATCTGGGTTTAATCCATCATCATTCTTTAGCTCACTCCACCACCCCAGTTCAGACATGGCCATATGCAAATCAGTCTGACCCTGTGCCTCATGGGAACAGTCCAGCCCGAACTGCCAAGCCATGTCTTCCCTGGACCGGAAACAAGCATCCTAGGACCGGTTTCTGGCATTTCAGCCGTCATCAGCCAGGCTTGCTTGAATCCAGTGGCAAAGTGAGCAAGGGACCCACGTCTGGGCATACCCCCGCCAACTTAGGGCGACCAAAGCGATACAAAAGGGGATGATGGACGGAACGTTTGAGCCAATCAAACACTCACCCCCAGTCAACTGATCTGGGTTTAATCCATCATCATTCTTTAGCTCACTCCACCACCCCAGTTCAGACATGGCCATATGCAAATCAGTCTGACCCTGTGCCTCATGGGAACAGTCCAGCCCGAACTGCCAAGCCATGTCTTCCCTGGACCGGAAACAAGCATCCTAGGACCGGTTTCTGGCATTTCAGCCGTCATCAGCCAGGCTTGCTTGAATCCAGTGGCAAAGTGAGCAAGGGACCCACGTCTGGGCATACCCCCGCCAACTTAGGGTGACCAAAGCGATACAAAAGGGGATGATGGACGGAACGTTTGAGCCAATCAAACACTCACCCCCAGTCAACTGATCTGGGTTTAATCCATCATCATTCTTTAGCTCACTCCACCACCCCAGTTCAGACATGGCCATATGCAAATCAGTCTGACCCTGTGCCTCATGGGAACAGTCCAGCCCGAACTGCCAAGCCATGTCTTCCCTGGACCGGAAACAAGCATCCTAGGACCGGTTTCTGGCATTTCAGCCGTCATCAGCCAGGCTGATGTTCTTCTTGCTTCTTTGCTTTTAGGTGCACAAGAGGAGGAGACAACATCACCCATATTACTGCCAGGCAGAAGGCCTGCGCACAATATGACGTGTGACCACAGACATCTCTTCAACTTGGGAAGCCAAGTGCCGCTGCTAACTGACAGCTTCAAGATGCCCCCAAAGAAGAAAAGTACCAGTCCCAAGAAAGTTGCCAGTGAGAAGAAGAAGGCACTTACCACCACCGATATGATGCCAAGACCTTTTTTTGGAAACCAAAAATTGTGCCTGCAGCAGCTGTGTCTGGGGAGCAAGCTGGGAGCAGCACCCCCGTATCAGCAAACCCACCCCACCAACCTAGGCCCAAGCCCATGTCTGTCTCAGAGGCAGTCAGTCTAATCACGGCAACGCCGAAGAGCAGTGACGTTGAAATTGACTTATCGTTATCGTGAAGTAGTACCCAATCAATGCAGGAAACTCAGATAAGTGCAACTGCCGCAACCACCATAAGTAGCTCCTCCTGAAGTAGGGGCAGTTCAGGAGATCGAGCTTCCTGCTGAGGAAGAAGAGCAAGCCACTCTTTCAGAAGATCCATTGTCTCCCCAACAAAAAAGGAGGGTTAGTCCATCAACTTCTTCTCCAAGCCCCCTTCTGATGATCTAGACACCACTTGGATCCCGCCTCAGTCTGAGTGAGACACGCCACGAGACAAGGCTAGGGAAAAGGAAGGTTCCTGAAAGCCTTAAGATTATGGAGGTAGATGTAGAAGAAGAGGATGATGAGCCAGTCATCATGGACGTTAGCCCCACCCCAGTGGAGACCGACATTACCCCATCCCAAATTGCTGTGAGGGACGTGGCACCACAGATACCACCAACACAGATACCACCAACACCACCTCCAGCTGTCATATTTACAAATTCCCAGCAGCGACCTACATCCACAACCACCTCAGTAGAAGTAGGCATTGCAGAGAGTAAAATGTCACACCCACCTACCAGTTCATCTGACATTGCAAGTGGCACCAGCAGTGTCAGAAAGTTGACCTCCCCAGTTTGGGACTTCTTTTCAGTTAGTAAGAAGGAGGTGAACATTGCTATAAGCTCTCTTTGTGGAGCAAGTGTTAGTCGGGGTAAGCTTGGTACGAACTATGGTACCGGAGGCCAAACAACCCATCTGAGAAAACACCACTTGAACCAGTGGCAGGTGCACCTTAGCGGCCAAAAAACTGCAAGTGTTGTTGGTGGAAGGGGTGAAAGGCTGAGCAGGGAATCAGATCCGATCACGTTGGAAGGTGAAGAAGAGGAAGACATTTTCTCCGGTACACAAAGCAGCCCTGTCCCCAGCAGTACAGTGGTATCAGCCACATCATCATCAGCAACATCGCAATGGCACAAGAGTCAGGTCGAGACACCAAGGCAAGAGAGTACAGTGATGCCGCACTGAAACGTGCATTGAGCCTACCAATGTCTCCTCTCAAGAAGTCACCTGCATCAGTGGCACCAGAAAAGAAAAACATCCAGGCTACAATTCTCAGCATGTTTAAGCCAGAGGGGCAGTATGAACACAACCACCCAATGCACATTTGTACAACACGAAGCAGGTTAAAATGTTAGCGCTGGACCTCCTCCATTTTTCTTTTGTGGAAGGGGTGGGTTTTCTTGAATTTGTGACAGCCATCTGCCCAAAATGAAAGGTTCCCAGCCGGTCCTATTTCGCCAGAGTTGCTGTTCCAGCGCTATATCACGACGTGCTGGAATTGCTTGGACAAGCTTTGCAGCAGAGTGCTGTTCACACTACCCACCGGACGACAGACATGTGGACCAGTTGCCAAGCCACTGATTACATGTGCATCACTGCACACTGGATCTCTTTTCTGGGGGTTAGAGAAAAGATATCTGCAGGTGTTGACACTACTGAGATTTTTAATGACGCTCAGAAGCATGCAACAATAGCCATGTTCGCCATGGAGATATCCCATACTGCTGCAAATATTTTGGAAGACTTTAATACTAAGGTCTTTGAATGGCTGTGACCAAGAGAGCTTAACATTGGTTTTGTTGCCATGGACAATGGCAGCAATATAGTTAAGTCCATGGCCGATGGTGGCTATTTCAGGGTCCTGTGTTTGGCGCACTGCGTTAACATCATTGTTCAAGACTTTCTGGAAAAAAAGACAGTCACTGTCCAGCTGCAGAAGAATCTGCACACATTTCAGCCATTCTTTTAAAGCCCTGAAGCAGCTGAGGATCATTCAACGTGATAATAGAATGCCACTTATACAGGAGGTGCCAACACTTTGGAACTCAACTTATTACACGCTTGAACACCTGTTTGAGCAGTACATTCCGATCAGTGAATATGTCATGCAAAGAGGGGATGCAACTGTGAAAGGCATGATCATTGAGATGGGCCAATGGGGCCTAGGTAAATGCCTCACAGAGATGCTGCTTCCTTTCGAGGTGTTCACGCGTGAAGTCAGCAAAGAGGACAGTACCATGGGCCAAGCTATTCCATTGTTGCACATGCTACAGGAACAGCTAAAGGAGGTGTCTGCAATGTACACAGGTGTGGAGGAAAAAAAGAAGCATATGAGTTGGTGGAGAGCTCAATCCTTTGCTTATCTGCAAATATAAGGGTGCAAAGAGGCACTGTGTCATCCAACCATTGCATTTATGCCACAATTCTTGATCCACGGTACAAACCATTACTGGCCACTTTAATTCCTTTTTCATATGGGGATGTTGCCAACTACAAAACTTGGATACCTGTGCAAGCCAGTCAGCTAGAAAAAGAATGGGCGGGAATTAGAGGCCCTCTCCTCCAGGGCACAAGTACTGCAGGGCAGCCTTCAAGTTCAGAGCCTGAGGGCAGTGCGGTTTGCTCACAGCAGCCAAAACTACCAACAGCAAGAACAACATCAACAAAAAGAACAGGAACATCAGCCCCAAAATCGGCAAAGGAATGGTATCTACTGGCAGGGCTTAAGTGCAGTGCTGAGGCAAAGACAAAAGAGGCCAAGCAAGGCAGAGCACCCATGACCACTGAGCGGATGGTCCAGGCCTATCTGGATGACCCAACAGAGGTCTACTTTGATCAAAACCCGTTGCTGTATTGGTATGGGAAAAGGCCCCAATGGCCAGTGCTCAGCAGGCTGGTGATAAACTATCTGGCTTGGCCCGTAGCCAGTGTCTCAGCTGAGCATGTTTTCAGTGCTGCTGGTGCCATTCTGACACTGAGAAGAGCCAGTCTCTCTCCCCAAAATGTGGAGAGATTAAACATGATCAAAATGAATCAGCACTTTATACCACCGGAGTGCAACATACATGAAGTACCATAGGAGGAAGATGACGGACATTCAGGCCATGGAATAGTGTGTTCGATGACCTACTTCTGGGTGAACCACCAGAGTTTGAGGATGAGCTCTACTTCCCTGACTGCTAGGCTTTCTACGTTCTAGTTTCTTTCTTTCTTTGATGCCAAATAAAAAAAAAAAAAAAAGATATAGCTAAGGAACATTTTTTACTTTATTATTTGTGTGTGTCTGGTTGACAAATCCATCCTCACCGTCTTACTCTTAGACACATTTTATTGCTGGATTGGAGTTGCAACTGTGTGCAGTGAAGAAGTCCAGACTCGCCCTAAAGCCATTTCCCTCAAGCCAGACATTGGATGGTGAATACAAACAAATGTGTGCCTGCCTCCAACCCTGGGCCCTGAATATCTATCCTTTCCTAGCCTAGAGGGACTGCCCCACATGTGACATTATTATAAATCAATTTACAGCGAACAAATGGAGGATCTGCATTCTGCAATCGATCACAGTGAGCACACCGGAAGAACAGGTAAATGATGGCATGCATTGCACACTGAGTGATTGTTGTTTGTAATGTGAACTTGTGGTGAATGATATGTCATCATCGTGTGTGTTGAGACTTGAGAAGAGATGATTCATGTGGTGGCAGGCAGTGTGAGACTGGGTGTTTGTTTGTTACGCTTAATGTGTTAGTGATGATGATTGAGATTCACAATGTTGGTGGCCTACCGACGGCTGATCACTCATTTTCCCCTGAAGGTTATTTTTTTTCCTTCCCCTTTGAGAGATTGGATAGCGAGATTCCTTCACCGGGTCCACTCCACACTGTCCACACTGCTTTGTTTTATTGTTTTATACTTTATACTCCTCAAAGACCCAGACCCGACCAGTCACTTAGATAAAGCAAAGCTTGCAAACATAAATCTAGTCTACTCTAGTCTACACACAAAAAGGGACTCAGGTCAATCTTTCCCCTCTTGTTGTTCAGTAACAAAATTGTACTACTACAGGCCGATCTATTGCATTTTGTGTCGGGATGAGTCAGGACTCACTCGGGACACTGTTGGTACGCAGTTGAACACCATAATCGGATTTAGACTCAGGAAGATCAGAGGGGATAGAATGACTCAGGGCGTGGGTGTGAGCGTGACTACTTCGAGAACTGCCACCAGAAGAATATGGAAGCTTTCAAATTGACTGAAACCAACCGATTTGGATGATGATGACTTTTAAGTGGCCTAAAGGTAAACAACAACACCAGACCTACACATGTCTGTGTAGTGGTGGTGGTGAGTGTGGTGTGACTGACAGCGATGCATCGATTTTTTACTTACTTGGGAAAATGATATGTTCTCTGTGTGTGTGTGCTCAGTGCTGTCTGGCTCAAATTTGAAGCTAAGTGGAGGTTGGGTGGGGGGGCCTGTTGGAGGTAACTGCCGGAAACAGACATTTAGCCATGCTGCCTCTGAAAGTCTTCTTGTTGCACTCCTTATGCAGTTTATCTTTTCTCTTTGATTGTTCAATATCATTTTTGTTTTTCCATCTACAGGCCCTTTACCCTGCGCCATACTGGAAAAACAACTCACACTTACTTTACCGAACCGCATCCGCCAGGCACCCAAGATTGACAGACAGTCCAAGAGGAATGGTGAGATGCAACCCCCAATTTGGCAATACGGTATCATTTTTTCTCTTCAATCATTACAACTGTGTGTGTTGTTTATGTTTGTTTACTTGACTCCTACAGATATTTTAATTTTATTTGATATTTTTCAAAGCCCAGTACAACAGAACATAATGTAACTTGGGTCTCTGGGGGCAGACGGACAATTTGATTTACCTGTACTAGTCTAGTATTCATCATCATGCATGCATTTCCTTTTCCTCCCATAACAGATTTTTGATGGTCGGCTGCCAAGATGAATGTGTTGTCCTTGTGTAGTGTTTGTCTTTGTCAAACCTTTCCCTCAAATCCCCCTTCCCATCCATTCATCGAACCCTTAACCCTCTTCCCCCGGGCTGAGTGATTTATTGAGGTGTGACTAAATTAAATTTGCACCATTAATTGATCACACACTTAGCGGGCGGATGTGGTGAAAGCAACACCAACTCAAGGCAGGGTGAGGATCTTCTTCTGCTCTAAGTATAGCCCACACTGGCAATATTATATATATTAGATTGCCCACCCATGCACAGTATTCAATATTCAAATTCTTTTCAGAAGAATATAATCCATCATAATTGCCAGCATCATCATCCTTTCAGCACTAAAGTTTACACTTTTCCACTTCATAGCTCGAGTCGATTTCAGTTTGTAACTTGTACTAGCCCACCATTCTGATTATTTATTTTACTTTAGCATTGCTTATCATGTTTTCTCATTTGGCAGTCTTATTCTTGTGTACTACTAGTCGTACTCTAGTCTCCCTCAGGTGACTGTCTCATTTTCTTTGCAAAGCTTGCATATAAAACAGCATTAACTCAGTTTTTAATATGTCAATTTAATTAGTTCCCTGCGAGGAATATTCCTCATCCTACAGTTTGAGTTTGGCTAGGAGGGAGTGGAACCTCGCTGCAGAATCTTGTGCTTTCACTAGTATTTGACTAGTCCGCTAGCATGCTGCTACTGTTTACTACTGGCACCTTGGGAAACCATCAACATGCAGCCATCGCTTCGCCTAATCACAGGTAAGAGAAGAACTGTGGGGGATTCATTCAAGATGCAATAATCTATATACTATAGAAATTAATTCACACACCCACACCCCTTCCAAGTCCATAGGGGTTAATATAGTTGCAGACTGCATAGACTAGGAGGAGAGAGTAGTAGGACAAGTGAGGGTACCGCATCTATTTGTTGGTATGTTACACTATAGGCAGATTTCAAAAACTGGCTGCAGCCCTGCGGCAAAGAAAACAGTGTGAAGTAAAAGAGTAACCCCCCAAAAAAGATTTCAATCATATGTAAAACTATAAATGTATTCCTCTAACAAATATAAACTAGAATAAAACCCACAACACCTGACCCACCCCTCTCCCTAACCCCAACTAATGTCCAAAGTAAAGCAAGTCCAAAATTAACATTGTCCATGAATCAAATATCCATAAAAATAAAAAAATAATATACCAACCCAAGTTTTCCCCAACTCCCACATTCCCACCCTCTTCCCAACAAGTCCCACCCACCAAACAAAAGATTTAAAAAGGGGCAAGAGAGGTCTAGCATTGGGCTAGGACTTGGATCTTCCTCTACAGCTGGTCAAAACGTTCCTCCATCCTGGCCTCCAAGCACGCCATCCTCAGGAGCATGCAGCGATGAAAGTTACTAAGTGTACAGGGGGAAGCAGCAGTGGTTTAATGGCGGCAGGTGGCTGACGGACTACAGCACCATGCCACCGGAGGCACTGGGGCCTGGCTGGGGCCTGGTGCATTGGAGGCCGCAGCTGCTGCCTCCTCCTCCCCCTCCTCCTCCAAGGCTAACAGCCGCCGATATTCTGCCCTGATGGCCTCCAGCTTCCTTTGCCATGTCTTGGCTGCTAACTCCTGCCTGCTGGGTTGGGAAGGAGAAGCTATATCAAGAAAGAAAAAAGATAAATTGTAACCATTACTCTTGCAAAACAGTAACACATAAAATTATATAGTGGCACAGTAGCACTAGCAGTACATAACATTTGTGGTATCCTCAATTCCTCTGTCCCTAAGATTTAAATGTGATTATAGTTTCAGGCATTAGGCACTATCAAGTAGACAAGTATTCTTCTCTCTCTTGTTTAACTGAATTAATCTTGTAGGCGTGCCAGCTCAGCTTGCGCCCTAGACAGACATAGTTGTGTCGCAGACTCGTATTACTTTACTACTGTCTGCAGGTGGGGCAGCTGCACTACACAATTATCTCTTTTTCTATTATGGCCATGCTCTGTTAAATGGCAAATGCTCAATTTCACTTTCACCCTCACTACACCAAGGCAGATGAATAGTTACTAATATGAATGATGATATACGGAACAACATTATGTCAGGTACTACTACCATGCAGCCGATATGCCACCCATGGCTGACACTGTTGAAATTCCATGGGTAGGAAGTGGGCTTCGGAGGGAGGCGATTGATGATGGGTGGGTACATAATATATATGTTGTGTTTGAAAACTACTGTGAGTCAAGGGAGTAGTCTGAAATACAACCTCTAACCTTTGAATCAAAAACCTTGATAAAAAGAAAACATTCCTTGTTTATTCTTCTTCCCAGGGATTTTTCCATTTATCATTGCATTGTTCTTCTAGCATTATTTTTATTCTTCACCCTTGGCTTTGCTACTCAGGCACGGTTTAAGTTTACATTCCTTTCATACAGTCTTCACCTATGATTGACTACCATCCATCCATCCAAACATGGCTATCATTCTCAACAAACCTTTCACCAATGTATATTTGTCATTTAACCACCCATGCGTCCTTGCTTTGACCCATCAAACCCCCCGGAGTATTCCTTTCACCCACACACTTTCACCCACCCAGGCAGGCATCCTTTCTTTCACCTTTCACCCATCCTTCAACCACCCATGCATCCTATCAGCCACCTATATATGCATCCCTTCACCCACGCATCCTTCTCTGCCAGTCCTATTACATCTCATCAGTCCTTCCATCCTTCTTTCCCTTTTCCGTCAACCCATCAAGGTCTGACTCTTCTTCATAAAACTTTCTCTGCTGAGTTGAAGATCGAAGAGGCCATTAGTTACTCAACTCCCGCTGTATATGCTAATGCTAAGTAAAGGGTGTCTTCAACTGTTCACAACTTAGTCTCAACAGTACAGTGTACAGTGTACACCCTTGCATCGAGTGTATAAATTGTCAATAAGCAAGCAATATGACTTACCACTGCCCGCCACTGCGGGTGGCTCACCCCCTGCAGCTGCCGCATCTGCTCCTTGCTGGCTGGCATCGCCATCCTTGCTGGCCACGGCACTGGTGTTCGGTAAGGCTATAAAAAACATTACACATTTTTTAGATGCCATATACGCCTCCCCCTATTTATTTTTTTCCGTAGCAAGATTGAAAATACATACACCACACACATCTCTACAATTCGGGTACAGGTATTATGTCCTATCAAAAATAGTAAAAAATCCGGTTGGGCATTTTGTTGGTGGCAATTTTTGAAAAGCCTCTCAAGAAGACAACCTGTTAATGACTGGACTGAGTGGCTAGAGCTATTGGTGAATCTGAGTTTTTGAAAAGAAATAAGAGTGGCCAACTGGGCGGACAATCAAACATAAGGTCTTCTTGGTTGGAAAATGTAATGGTGCTGTCCTCCTCCTCATACTTCCTTCCAGCCATGGTGCACGGTAATCAGTTCACCATCAACTGCTGTTAATAATGCTAGGCCTAGATGAGAAGAAGACACAACTTTGGGGTGTCCAACGTGACCATGGCCACTCTCTCGTTTTACTGATTAAGCATGAGAAAGTAAAAGAAAGCCTTCTCATCTCAACAAACATGCGTAGAATACCTTACTTGGGCATGCCTTCTGCATGGCAGAGTAGTAGTACTAGCAATAGTAAGGTCTAATGGGTTCACTGAGTTTACAGTACCACCACTAGGCAGTTCACAAAATATATAAGGGGAGAGGGAAAGCTGACTGAAAAACCAGAAGAAAGCAAGCTACAGACAAACTAGTACAGACAGAGGCAGTTTGAGGTAAAATACAGAGACTAGAAATATAAAATGACTAAGTTAGTAAATAGGATAATGCAGGGATAACAAGAATTTAGAAACAGATAGATTGAAGAGGATTTGGGAAAAAATAAAACAAGGAAACAGAAATAATAGTTCAAAATAAGGAGTTGTAAAAGTTAGGGAAATATATATTAATATTAACAACAGGCGGACCTACTTGGGCCAGCAGAGCCATCGGATGAGGAGCGTTCTTGGGAGGCACCTGCAGCTCCTGCACCCGCCTCAGACAACCTCATCTTGCCTCTGGATGCTGATGATCATGTAAGACATAATTAAAGAGACAAAAAATGATTGGAGTTAAATAAATATTAAATAATTGCTCCAAAAAGATTTTTTGACGGGAAACGGCAATTGCAATTAACATTCA
Source organism: Calotriton arnoldi (assembly GCA_963921515.1). Classification (NCBI taxonomy): domain Eukaryota; kingdom Metazoa; phylum Chordata; class Amphibia; order Caudata; family Salamandridae; genus Calotriton; species Calotriton arnoldi. The sequence goes on from CAWUFW010019979.1 coordinate 99,731, forward strand.
CCTTCCCTAAATCAGTTAGACTAGTAGTAGACTAGTATTGCGGTCGTGGACTGTCCTATCTTTATTATTCCACCGATCCTAAACCTACCTAGCCCGCCTATTCCAAAGACTTTGGAATGAATTGCAAAAAAATGATATTTGCTTCTAAGTTCCGATCTCATTCACAATCATCTCAACCCCCTTTGTCGGGCCAATTCACTAAGTCTGTATTTAGTCCTTAAATGCATAGATGGACGTATGCATATTGCATACACCAAATTGGTTGGTTGCTAGTCACTCACTGTACAAACTACAAAAAAGGTTCTACTAAGGACTGAAGTGAGTGGACACAGGCCGCTAAATTACTACTACTAAGTAACTAACTAACTACCACAATCTTAGTGATAGGACAAAGGAAAGGAGTCTCTCTAGTCTGTATTACCTAATTTAAGTTCTCTTACAAAAACAGCCCAAGCGAGCGCAAAGTTGCAAACAAGTATGATTAGGTAGCGCCGAGCACCTGTCTAGAATAACGATCACATACTATAAGATTTGTAAACGTAACTTACCTGCATGTGAGCAGCATGCTTGCTATTTGGGAAAACATAGAACACACCAATAATAATAATATTAATAATTAGCTACTCACCAAGCCCCACGACCTCACCCCCTAGCTGGTCCAGCAGGTCCTGCTCTGGGTCCAGGATGTCGGACCACCGATGCGTCAGCTGGTTGTGAGTGCGCCGGACCCCAGAGCATCGATACACTTCCTGGCGCACCCTCGCTCACCGCTGCTAGTGCTCCCGGAGCCTGGACCCGGACCCAGGCCAGACGCCTGGTGCCAGGGTGGAAGGGAGGTGGCGCTGCACAAAGAAAACAGCGCTGCCACCTCCACCTCAGAAAACAAGGCCCGGGCCTGCACCCCTTTCGGGCGCCGCCTTCCACAAGGAAGGCGGCTCTTCTTTGCCACCTTGGCCTGGCTCTCTTTCTCTGCCATGATGCCGGGGGGCGGTGGGGTGGAAGTATAAAAAAATAACAGGGAGCAGAAGGAAGGAAGTAAAACAGAATTAGGAAGGAAGTAAGTATAGAGAAAAATAGTATAAAAGAACAAAACTCACTAAAAACACACAAAAGTAGAAAAAAACGCAAAATGTACACTTAAGATGAGAGAGGGATAGATAATAAATAAAAAAGGATCAGAAAAAAAGTGTGGGGAACAAAGGATTGGAAAGATTTAGGGAGGATTCATAACAGGCCCCAGAACCATAACAGAAAAGAAAAACAAGATGGCCACGCCCATGCGCGACCGCGTGGTTCAGTTCGCGCAATTTTCCCCCCAAACACGCAATCTACGTTGCCGTACAGCATGAAACATCATGCGAATGGGTGAGAAAAGATAACTCCGCACGCTCGCAGAACTCTGCGTAGCGCTGCAGAGTTTTTTTGCCGCTTCGCAGAGTTGTGCATATCGCCCCTATGCGAACTCTGCCCAGGCTTATGCTAGTGCAGATGTGGGGAAAGGTCTTATTGGATGGAGCTTCTGGCAGCGCTCTGGTTATATAAAAATAAAGTACCAACAGATTACGAAGGTGGACCCCAGGATTAGAGCCCTCAGACAGGGGTGGCCTTCAAGCACTTACGTACTCACCAGTATCCTAATTGACAATTCAGCTGCATCCAAAGCCAAAAGCAATGAAGTCAGAGTTCACTCCACCTCAGTAGCTGTGGAAGGTGGCTTCCCAGGGGGTGAGTGGGCTCCTCACAGGACAGGCCTACTGGAAGAATGGGCAACAGCACGCTGAACATGGTCGGGGGGTTCGGCTTCAGTCCCCATTTTGTCTTTCAGGGGTGAAGTGATTTGTCTCTGGCTTGCACGTGGGTTTCAATATTTCGGTTAAGACTCACTCTGTTGGACATTCAGCGGAAGGACATGCAGGATTGTGATTGAGAGACCGACCAGTAGGGCAGTTGTTCATGCTCGTTGACTTGCTTATTCTTCACCAACGGGAAGTCCGTGCTGCTGTGTGTCCGTTGCTGTAATTCCCACCCAGCTCCAGGACGTCTGCCAATGCATCCTGGTCTTGGAATTCCAGAGACCAGCCTTTGTGCATGATGTGGTTGTGGAGTCTCTACTTGATATTATGATGATAAAGTTGGGGCCGTAGTGCTATAAATTTCTTACATTTATTCGCCGTTTCATGAGCAAAGTCTGCAGTAATATGTAGGATTTTGGCCCTTGCACTGGAAGGGGCCTTCATGTTTTATTCGCCATCTGCAGGATTGCCCAGACTTGGGGGTATGAAGTAAGAGGCTGGTGATGATTACTCAAGGTGAGGCAGCTCCCATGGATCAGCGGGAACACAACCTGGTGATCCTTTGGAACTCCAGGAGGTCCTGATCGTGAAGGGTTAGGAGGCGAGGCAGGAAGGACTGCAAGAAGGTTTTCATGTTGCACCCCCTGGATTCTTCTCGCACCCCATGAATGCAGATGTTGTTCCACTGGGACTTGTCCTCGAGGTCGGTTGTTGCTGTTCACTTGCCTGTCAAGGTTATCGAGACGGCGCTCAACTGCATCTAGGTGTTTATGGACATTGGTAAAGTAAGTATGGAGAGACTTGAAGATAGGCCAATGCTCTGGTCCCTGTCTTAACTGCAATTCTTATGATTCTTAAAGTTTAAATATTGCCGAATTTTAGTGCTTATAGATAAATTGGAACTCTGAATTGGGACTCTGAATTACAGGGAGGGAAGGGTTCTTCCTTTCACATTAGTGGCACATTGTTGCATTTTATTGGGGGAATCTGCCTGATTTTAAAGTTTTACTTGGGGATTGTAATTAGATCGGGAGGGCGGGCCGCTTACCAGTTCTATTTGCACCTTTCTGTTTTGGCCATGTTCAGTGCCACTTCCAACTAGAGCCGCCATTTTATGTTGGTGCTCTAGTTGGTTTTCTTTCAACTGCCCAGCCCAGTATATAATGGAGCCCGGTGCATGGACTTGCGCGCCGGCACACCAAAGGCAGGCCTGTCTGCACCCGTCCGCGGCCAGACGAGGCTAGGGGCCAGAACCCCTGCTTCTCCACAGCTAGATAGGTTTACATACACCTCTGCACAACTAAAAACTTTTGAGGTACCGTTAGACGCAGGCTGTAGATACTCGGTTCTCATAGGGCAGACTCATCAAGCCTGTAAGCATTGTGAATGGAATACTGGGAATATAAAATCAACAGCATATAGCATTAATTCCTTCCCAAGAAATAAGTCTCATGAATATGATATGATGCTGCTAAGTTGCAGATCCATGCGTAAACACTGCTCTGAACTGTTTGTCTTATTAGAAGACAAACAACCAGATGTTTTTTATCATAGAAACCTGGCTGCGTGAGGACTCCATGCCAGATATTGTTCTAACCCTTCTCCGTGGCTATGCTATTGAGAGTTGTGACCGCAAAGACAGGAGGGTAGGTGGGGTTGCAATAATTTTCAAAGAGAATTTAAAAGGTCAGTTTTCTCCCCTAGAACTCCTGGGTTGTGAATGTTTGATGTTTTCATTGGAATTCTCTAATACCTTTATTTTTTCAGGTGTGTTAATATATCGTTCTCCAGGTACCGCTTCTGTATTTAATGTAGCACTCCCTGAATTAATCGCAGACCTTAGTCTGAAAAAATCAAATTTTACAGTGCTAGGAGATCTCAATATTCACTTTGAACAAGACAATATTGAAAGTATAAAGAATTTTACACAGGATATGGCAGCAATCGAAATGATTCAAGTAGTAAAACATCATACCCAAGAATTCGCTCACATACTGGATCCAATTTTTCCCAATATCAAGGAGCTTTTTATAGATACTCCTAGTCCTATATATTAGTCTGATCATCTCCTGATACCCTTTTCCCTTAACATCATCAGGGAAATAGGAAAACAGCCCCATGTTTCAAAATTAAACCAATCATGGTCCAAGCTTGATTCTAGATGCTGGGAAAATACCCTAGCAGAATCAATATTAGATAGGGAAGAAGATATAGAAGAATGACAAAAACTTTGAGAATTGGCTCAAAGGCCCCTTGGATGCCTTAATCCCTTTAAAGTTTACTGGGCCAGGTTGCCCTGCAAGTCACGCACCTTGGTACTCTACCAATCTTAGTTAATTTAAAAAGAAAGCAAAAAAAGTGGTAAAGACAGTGGAGAAAAACTCAAACTAGACCTATACCCTCAGTTGAATGGTGTAATACGCTAGCTGAGTTCTTTTCAAGTAAAGTGAACAATATCCTGCTTGCTCACCGCACAAACAACACTAAATGCTAACACTCTGGGTGCCTCAGTAAGCTATACTTTAACAGCTTTTCCCAAACTTCAAATTGAGACAACGAAGGAGATCCTCAACACAGTTAAATCAGGTTCCCCCTAGACATAGCTCATCTGAGTATCCTAACAAAAGGAGGGAATATCTTGTTAGGTGAACTAACAGATCTCCTCAATCATTCACTAGAGATGGGTACAGTTCCACAGGCCTGGAAACATGCAATAGTGAAACCTCTCCTGAAAGAGCCTACCGCAAATTCTGAGCTGGTGGAGAGCTACCACCCTATATCACTTCTTCCTGGGCTGAGCAAGATTCTCAAAAAATGTGTAAATAGACACCTATCTTCCTTTTTGGAAACACTCAATCCTACACCCTACTCAGACAGGATTCAGGCCAGGCAATAGCACAGAGACAGAGGAGCTGACAGGTATCCTGGATCAGGGCAGATCAACAACAATGATTCTGCTTAATCTGAGTGCCGCCTTTGACACGGTATCCCACTCAGTACTCATTCGGAGAATGAAGGAGACAGGAATAAATGGACCTGCTCTTAAATGGTTAACACTTTTTCTTCAATCAATCAATCACATTTCTTGTAAAGCGTGACTACTAACCCGTAAGGGTCTCAAGGCGCTGTGGGGGGGTCTACGGTTCATTCGAAGAGCCAGGTCTTGAGGTCCTTCCCGAATTGAGGTAGGGACGGTGATTGCCTGAGATGTAGGTCTGCTCAGTGAGGTAGGAGAAGGATCTTCAATCGGCCAAGGTCTTGCAGATTCGTGGGATGGTTGCCAGGGCCGGCTGAGTGTAGGTGTCTGGTGGGGGTGTAGAAGGAGAGGCGGTTGTTGAGGTATTCAGGTCTGGTGTTGTGTAGTGTGTTGTAGGCATGCATGAGGAGTTTGAAGGTAAATCTTTTGTTGATCAGGAGCCAGCGGAGGTCTCTCAGATGGCGGGTGATGTGGCTGCAGCAGGGGATGTTCAGGATGAGTCTGGCAGAGGCATTCTGGGTGTTCTGTAGTTTCTTTAGGAGTTTCTGGGTGGTGCCGGTGTAGAGTGCATTGCCGTAGTCAAGTCTGCTGTTGACGAGCGCATGGATGACCGTTTTCCTGGACTCGGTGGGGATCCACTTGAATATCTTCTGAAGCAGGTGGAGTGTGTGGAAGCAGGAGGACGAGACGGCATTGATTTGGCAGTTCATTAAGAGCGAGGAGTCCAGGATGATGCAGAGGTTTTGTGCATGGTCTGTGGGTGTGGGGGGGTTCAGAGCACTGCAGGCCACCAGGAGTCATCCCAGGCGGAGAGGGTGGAGCCTAAGATGAGGACTTCGGTTTTGTCTGAGTTGAGCTTGAGGCAGCTGTCCTTCATCAAGACCACTGACCTGGTCAGTGTGACTACTCTCCCCCACGCAGCTCTACCACTAAGTGCTGTCCCCTGAGCTCTCTGTTTGCAGGGTGTTTGAGACCCTCCTCCACCCGCAGGCTCTTGCCTGCGCCTCATCCCTGGTGGTCCAGTGGGAGAGCACTCTGCTCTTCTGCTGATCTGCCTCTGCCACTGCGCCCTCTTTTTCTCTTCCCTTTCCTACTCTTGCCTCTTTCCTCTGTGCCCTCTTTTTCTCTTTCTTCTCTTTCATTCTCTTTTCCTTCATTTTTTACCATGTTTTTCCCTGGCTGCCCCTCCAGCCCCTCCCCCTCCAGTGTGTCCTTCCCGCCTCCCAGCTGACCCACCCTCCCACGATCCCAACTTAATGGTGGCCGCTGCACGGCAAGAAGAGCAAGACCACTGACCTGGTGAGTGTGACTGCTCTCCCTCCGCGCAGCTCCACCACTGAGTACTGCCACCTCAACCCTGAGCTCACTGTTGCAGGGTATTCAAGGCCCTCCTCCACCTGCAGGCTCCTGGTTGCACCTAATCCCTGGTGGTCCAGTGAGAGAGCACTCTGCTCTTCTGCTGTTCTGCCTCTGCCTCTCTTACCTCTTTCCTCTGTGCCCTCTTTTTCTCTTTCCTTTCCTTCTCTTGCCTCTTTCCTCTGTGCCCTCTTTTACTCTTCCTTCTCTTTCATTCGCTTTTCCTTAATTTTTTACTGCATATTTCCCCCTGCTGCTGCTGCCCCCGCGGCCCCTCCCCCCTGCAGTGTGTCTTTCCTGCCTCCCAGCTGACCCGCCCTGCCCCGATCCCTACTTAATGGCAGCCGCTGTGCGGCTGCGTGGCTGGCAAGCCAAAGGCAAGCCCATCTGCACCCGTCCCTGACCAGACCATGACCAGCGCCAGGGACCCTGGTCCACTGACCAGCCTCTGCTACACCTCCAGCACCCTCCACGATCTCATCCCCGTACGCAACAACAACTGCCAGCTCTTGACGCTGAAAAACACCCTCGACCCCGTCTTCACCGAAGGAAACAGCGTCTCCTACAGCCACACCATGGAACTCCTCTGAACAGATCACCACGGCATCCACTTCTCCTTCAATAAACCCACCGTACACAAGCACGCCCACGGCCTCCCCCGCAGAAGCTGGAACAAAGTCACCAAAGACCAGCTAACCTATGCCCTCCTCAGCACCCCACCACCGACTATGCAAGATGCAAACACCACAGCACGCAACCTCCAAGGCTGGATCACGAACTGCGCCAATGCACTCGCCCCCCTCAAGAAAGCCACCGGAAGACACATCAGGAAAGCAAGCTGATTTGCCCCTGCACTCCAAGAATCCAGACGCTTCTGCAGATGACTCGAAAAGACATGGAAGAACGACAAAATCCCAGAAACACGCGCCGCCTACAAAGCAGCCACCACCGCACACCACCATCTCATCAAATCCACAAGGAAGAAATCCCTCCAAGACAGAATCCTCACCAACGCTCACAACACCAAAGAACTCTTCTCCATCATCAAGGAATTCACCAAAACCTGGAGCAAAACAACAAACATCCTACCCTCCCAAGACCTCTGCAACAGACTCAGCACCTTCTTGCACCATAAGATTAAGATGATCTATGACAACTTCGACAAAAAAGACCTCCTCACCGCTCCAGCTCCCCCTCCATGCGACACCACCCAACAGAACCTGCTCAAATGGACCCCGCTTACGACAGAAGACATTTTGAGGACCATGAAATGCATCCACTCCGGAGCACCCTCAGATCCCTGCCCACACCACATCTTCCACAGAACCGCCTCTGCCATTGCACCCAAACTAGTTCGGATGATCAACTGCTCCATCTAGACCGCCACCTTCCCCGATGACTAGAAACACGCCAAAGTCAACTCCCTTCTGAAGAAACCCTCGCAGACCCAACGTACCTCAAGAACTTCTGGCCCATCTCCCTGCTTCCATTTGCAGCCAAGGTCATTGAAAAGGCCATCAACACCCAGCTAGCAAACTTCACCAAAGCTAACAACGTCCTGGACATCTTCCAATCTGGATTCTGCAGCAACCACAGCACCGAGACTGCCCTACTCACCGCCACCGACGACATTCGTTCCCTTCTCAACAAGGTCAGAACTGCAGCCCTCATCCTCCTGGACCTCTCAGCTGCCTTGAACACCATCTCCCACCGCACCCTGGCCACCAGACTCCACAACACTGGCATCCGCAGCAAGGCCCTCGACTGGATACGCTCCTTCCTCACCGACAGAGCTCAGCGGGTCAGTCTCCCAACCTACCTCTCGGAGCCAACAGAGACCAACTGTGGAGTGCCCCAGGGCTCCTCCCTCAGCCCCACCCTCTTCAACATCTACATGGCCCTCCTCGCAACCATCGTCATGAACCAAGGGGTCAACATCATCTCCTACGCCGACGACACCCAGCTGATCCTCTCCCTCCCTATCACCTGGATGAAGAACAGCTGCTTGAAACTCATTCTCCAAGAAAACAGAAGTCCTCATCCTTGGCTCCACCCCCTCCACCTGGGACGACTCCTGGTGGCCCCCCGCCCTCAGAAATCCCCCCACCCCGATGGACCACGCACGAAACCTCGGCATCATACTAGACTCATCGCTCACAATGAACCACCAGATCAATGCCGTATCCTCGACCTACTTCAACACCCTCTGCATGCTCCGAAAGACGTTCAGCTGGATCCCATTCGAATCCAGAAAAACTGTCACGCACTCTCTCATCAGCAGCAGACTAAACTACGGCAACGCTCTCTACGCCGGAATCAAGAAAGTCCTTCGCAAACTCCAGACTGTCCAGAACACCACAGCCAGACTGATCCTCAACATCCCCTGTCGCAGTCACATCACCCAACACCTCTGCAATCTCCACTGGCTCACAGTCGAAAGAAGAATAACCTTCAAACTCCTCACCCACATATACAAGGCCCTTCACAACACCGGACCCACATACCTGAACAACCACCCCTCCTTTCACGCACCCAAAAGACACCTCCGATCAGCCAAGCTCTCTCTGGCCACCGTCCAACGTATCTACCAGACCAGAACGGGAGGAAAGTCCTTCTCCTACCTCATAGCCAAAGCCAGGAATGACCTCCACCTCCACCTCCCCAAGCTCCCACATTGCCCCAGTTCAGGAAGGACCTCAAGACCTGGCTCTTCAGATGACCCCAGCACTCAACGGAGCCACTCCCTCTTCCCCCCAGCGCCTTGAGACCTTCATGGGTGAGTAGTTGCGCTTTACCAACCCTGATTGATTGATTGATCCAGGTGGCAACTGCCTTCATTCCGTTGTGGAAGTTGCTCTTGGCGGTTGTTGGTTCGTCGGTGAGGGAGAGAATCAGCTGGGTGTCGTTGGCGTAGGGGACGATGTTGAGTCTGTGGTTTCTAACAATGGTTGAAAGCGGGGCCATGTAAATGTTGAAGAGGGTGGGGCTTAGGGAGGAGCCTTGAGGCACGCCACAGCTGATCTGTGTGGGTTCTGACTAGAACGGTGGGCCTGACTCTGTGTTTGGCCAGTGAGGAAGGAGCGGATCCATTCTAGGGCTTTGTGGTGGATACCGGCATCATGGAATCTTGCGCAGAGAGTGTGGTGGGAGAGAGTGTCGAAGAGGTCCAGGAGGATGAGGGCTGCAGTTTCGCCTTAGTCAAGGAAGGGTGCGGATGTCGTCTGTGTTGGCTCGGAGTGCGGTCTCAGTGCTGTGGTTGCTTCTGAAGCCTGATTGGAAAAGGTCTAGGATGTGGTTTGTTCGATGAAATCGGAGAGTTGGGTGTTGAGGCCCTTCTCGATGACTGGCTGGGAAGGGGAGCAGAGCAATGGGTCTGAAGTTCTTGAGGTCGGCTGAGTCGGCAGAGGGTTTCTTCAGCAGGGGGTTGATCTCTGTTTGTTTCCAGTCTTCAGGGAAGGTGGTGGACTCGATGGAGCAGTTGATGGTGCGGCAGAGTTCGGGGGCAATGGAGGTGCCAGCTCTGTTGAAGGTGTTGTGAGGGCAGGGATCCTAGGGGGCTCCGGAGTGGTTGCTCCTCATGGTGCTTGAGCAGAGAAGCTTTCAAGTTCAGGTGGAGTCCTTCCTCTCCTCAACTTATGCATTACATTTTGGAAACAATCCATCCCGCTGGAATGAACTTAATTGGCCACAAGAGTTAGGACTACTCCCGGCCCCTGCACCATCAGTGAAGAGTTTAGGATTCTAGATTGATGAAAGACTATCTATGGAAGTCCAGGCCAAAAAACTGGCAGCATGCTGCTTTGGACTTCTCCGCACCTTAAGAAAGTTTTAAAGTTGGCTCCCGATCCAATTACGCAGAATAGTAGTCCAAGATCTGATTAATTTGCGCTTAGATTACGGGAACTCCCTTTATCTAGGCAGTCCCAGATATGTTACCAACCGTCTGCAGGTAATTCCAAAAGCAGCAGCATGTACGCTTCTAAATATTCCTAAGCGCACATTAGCAGCCCCAGCCTTAGCTGCACTTCACTGGCTGCCAATCCAGAAGGGAATACAGTTTAAGTCTCTCTGCTTAGTCCACCGAGCATTTTACAAAAAAGGACCCCTGCCCATTCAACGTCTGATCACTCCCTACGTTCCCAAATGAAATTTCCTCTCCGAGAGTCAGAATCTTCTTCTCATTCCCAAGATCAATAAAGTAAGAGGTGGTGGAAGCTTCTTTTTATTTTTAGCTCCCAAGCTTTGGAATAAGCTTCCCTCTCCTATTAGGAAGGAGAAATCAGAAATTGCCTTTAGGAAGCTATTCAAAACTTACCTTTTCTAGGGACATATAGATATCTCACCAGAGCAGAGGTCTTTATCAGCTCTGGGAGGCCCATTGGGTAGCCATGCACTATATAGATCCTTGAAAATAGAAATAGGGTTGAGATTGTGGAGTTGAAGTTTGTCTTTATAGAGCCAAGCCATGAGATTTCTTGAAGAATGGTGTTGAGCTTAGAGGTTTGGAGTGGTCCCAGATGCACACCGGATAGCATGTACTGGTAAGCTAGATGGCCACCATAGCGAGAGGTGCTCACCTGGCAGTTCAATCATCCCTGCAGTGGAAACATGCAGGCCCTGCACATCAGCCCAGGTAAGAGGGGCAGCAGCTGGCTAAGCAAGGGGTCCAGGAGCCAGTGGATGAAGGCCCTTCAATCAGAGATGGGCCCCTCAGTGGTGTCACTCCCACGGTCTGCGTCAGATAGTGCGGTGAGTGGGAGGCCCCACAAGGCTTCCCTAGAGCCTTCTAGGTGGCCACCATGAATGGGGGACCCTCATGGTGTTTAAAAGGGCCATGAGAGGCCTAAGGGCAGCGGTCAGAAGGTGGGCGTGGGATAGCCGCTGTGTCATGCTAAAGACCAGCAGGAGCTACGTTAAGGTGTGAAGCCGGTATAGGCCACCATCTGTCCTATTGAGGCCTGGCAGATTGCATAGATGTAGTCCACCGGCTTCAGAGATGGGGCTCTGGCCGCCTCCTTCGCCCGCTGAAAGTGCAGCGGCCTGGCCGCTAAGACGCAGCAGGAAGGGGGTAGGCTTCGTCAGAATCCCCTTCACTGGTCCCACAGACCTGTTCACGGTCTGTCCTGCAGCTTCTGGGTGGAGGGCCATTGAGCACTCACCCACAGCACCACAACCCTGCTGCAGCAACCCGCCTGTAGGCAGCAAACCCTCCTATAAGTTCCCAGCCACAGAAGCTTCTTCACAAAGCTGCCATCATGCTTCGCGGCTGGCTCCGCCCTCAGGCCTTTTGTGTCATGAACTTCACTTGACTGAAATCCGTCATCCTTCAGCTTCTTGGACACAAGGCCTGGAATGATGTAGGCATCTTCTAGGGACATAGTTTACTATTGCTTCTCTTTCCAATTTAAACAGATGGAAAAGGGGTGGTCTCATCTGAACTTTACTCCTTTTTAGGTCGAGCCTGAGCCAGCGCGCAAGCGCTGCTCTTGCGATCTGTTGTAGGTAGAGTACGGAGGAGAAGCCCCGCCCATATTTGTCATTGGCTTGTGTCTTTGTCCTTTGTAACCTCTGTAGTCGGATTCCTTAATAGCCTTGTTAGTGCCTCCTTAGTACGGCCATGTCGTCATTTGTAACCTCCCATGGCTACTGGCCCCTTTACTTGGTTGTTACATGGTACGTGTTCTATTTTCTTTATTGAGTTCCTCCATTAGGCAAAGCAGCCGGGACAATGGTGGCCGTTTGTTTCCAATGCCATAGGTCTCGCATTTAAATGCGAGACCTATTGCATTGCAAATATTTTTTATAAACATTTATGCGAAAACACGTGGAATTGTCGAAAGTCATTTTAACGTGGTTTTATTTAAAACCTCTTAACCATGTTTCAAAAACCCTCTTAACCATGTTTCAAACAGAAAAAAATTATTCCTTTACCCATCTTTTAAACATCAACGCCATCTCTGGATTTTATACTTCCCGTGGGAGGTTTTCCATGGTTCAATCCCATTCACTAATTAGCTAAGAATGCAGAACTGGTGAGGTGGCGAGGGTTAGCTGAGAGGGCCAGAGAGGAATAAGTAAAACATGGAGTGAAGGGACCAAGTTTATTCTCTGACAACCATACAAATGCTCTGCCCTGAAAACCACATTTCGTGCAAGCAGAGGCTGCCTTCCATTTCCCTCTCCCCCGCATCTGCTCTGCTTCCCCTGAGGCTCGCTGCGTAACCAACTTGAATGCCTCTTATATTGCCATTCAATGAAAGGCATGCTTGTCAGCTAAAGGGAGTTAAAACCCTCCAGCGAACGGAAAGAATAGAACATTTTCTGAATGTAATGTAACGATTTCAGTTACATCCAACAGTGTTCGCTTCAGAAACAAAAAGCGCAACACGAAGGCATCTCTTAAAGACACAAAATTCCAATGGAAGCAGTATGTAGTCAAAAAAATAATATGTTCGTGAAGGTCTCACCGTTTTCATGCATCGCTCCAAGGAAATGGGAAACATTACCCAGCGCGCCTGGCTCGCGAATTAAGGTCGCTCTAGTCACGTCACGCAACAGAGTTTCCCATAAACGGATGCAGGCTACTAGCTTCACAAATAACGGATGGAACTGTGTGGCGGTGGCATTAGTTGGATACATCATTCTATGTAAACAGTGTATGCAAGGACTTGGCATGGGAAGTTGTTGCAGGAACTGGTGATTAAGGGGCATGAGAGACGATTTTCTAATGTAAATGAGGTGGGACGGACGACTGATATTTGATAAGTTATTAAAATAAGCATTTGCAATGCAATAGGTCTCGCATTTACGCGAGTTTAAGCTATTGGCATTGTAAATTACAATGCGTTTTATTTATGTTCAAAAACCAAAACATAAATAAAAGGCATTGTCATTTACAATGCCAATAGCTCAAACTCGCGTAAATGCGAGACCTGTTGCATTGCAAATGCTTGTTATCAATAGTGTCTCACTTGTTTGAAGTGTTTTCTTTTTTGAGGTGTTTGCCCTGACAGATCTTGGAAAACATGCTTTTTGCATCGACATAATTTGTCTCCTCCGCTCAGGTTATTTTTATTATCTTGGGGCCAGATGTACGACCATTTCATTTTGCGAGTCGCAAATTGCGATTTTTTGACTCGCAATTAGAGTTGCAAAATGAAATGTACTAATGTGTCTCAGACACATTTAGTGATTCTCAGTGGGGTCGCAAAGGACCTACCTCATAAATATTCATGAGGCAGGTCGCAATTTGCGACCCATTGGGAATGGCCTGCACTCACAGGGATGGTGGCCTGCTGGAGTCAGCAGACCAACATGTCTGTGATTGCTTTTTAAGTAAAGGAATTTTTTTTGTAATGCAGCCCGTTTTCCTTAAAGGAAAATGGGATTAATTTCAAAAATAAAAATGAAAAGCTACCTTTTCATTTTTTGAGAGCAGGCAGTGGTCCATGTTAAATCCTGGTTGGCAGGATTTCATTCCCAAATCTCACATACAACCCTTTGGATCTATGGCATCAAATATTGTCAAGAAAAGGCTCGAAGGATGGTATGTACTTATGATCCAAAAATCTGTCTGCGATAGACGCATGCTTACAGTTGTCCAGCTCATTTTCCCATGCAAGATGATAGAATCTTTCTTTAAGGACAGGTTTTGTTATCCAGCAGGCCTTGCCTGAAAAATCCTATATGGGTATTTACCCTAGACGGTATAATGTCGTTTTTATGTATGAAATCGCCACGCAAAGTTTTATCCAATGCAGAACTCTATGGGCCTAATTCCTAAGTGAACAGCAATCCCATCAACTCAGCAGAAGTCTTAATTTTGCCATATGCATAATTGGGCGATGGCCAAGATCAATATACATTGGCAAAAGAGTGGCACTCTGTTGTAAACTCAGTACAGACCTCAAACATCTGTTTTCGACCACAGCTAAATTAGTAGCTTTCAGGTGCCCCCAAAGCTCAGCACCATAAACCAGCACCATAGCATGCAGATGCTAAAGCATGTCTCTTATAAATCTCCATAGCAGGAGAGATCGTGCAAGTATCAGTTTTTTTATACATTCTTAAAATTGCAGATGCTTGAAGTTTTAATTTTAAAGTGCTCTTGTTACTCTGGGACAACCACTTCACATTACTGGCCAGACTTTAGCCCAAATATTCAAAATCTACGACCTGCTCTAACCTTTCGTCCTCAGCTTTGAGAGTATCTTTATACCATTTATTGGGGTTGAGCGACATATATTTTGGTTTGGACGTGTTTAATCCTAGCCCAAGTTGTTTGCAAATATGCATAAATCATTTTAATAAAATCCTGTAAGCCAGCTGGAGTTTTGTATATTTAAAGTGTATCTTCCGTAAACTACATGAACCGGGACTTTCAAAAGGCCAGTTTTCAGTGCATCACTACCGGGAATATTTAAGTGGGATATCACTTCATTGATGTATAACAAGAAAGGAATTGTAGCCAGAACACAACCCTACCTGACTCCTTTTCCAACTGCTATTCGGTCTGTTAATTCACCCTTGCAGTCCCACCTAACCTCGGCATAGTTCTTATTATAGAGTCTTATTAAAATGGAAAGAATATTCTCCAGAACCCACATGTATTCCAATTCCCTCCAGAGTTTACAGTGGGGAATGAAACACACATATTGAAGCATAAAATACTGACTACAAAAATATTGCTAACAATAAGCAAAAAAGCACTTTACATCATAAACATTTTTTTATTCAATATATATAAAATAACAATAAATAATACAGAAGAAATAAAAATACATTAAAACAGTTAACAAAATTATTCACATACATAACCATATATTTTCACCATACATTTACTATTAAAAGAACACATATTATGCTAAAATAATGGCTCGGTCCAAACTGGGGTGACATGGTGAGCCGAAGAACGATGGATTTAACCCAGATCTCTTGACTAGGGGTGAGTGTTTGAAAGGTTTCAGCACTCTGTCCATCATCTTTTTGTGTTTACTATGTTCTCCCTAAGTGGACAAGGATATGCCAAGACATGGATCCCTTGCTCGCTGTGCCTCTGGATTCAAGCTAGTCTGGATGATGAGGGGTGATACCCCGAAACCAGTCCCAGGATGCTTATTTCCAGCCTAGCAGTTCAGGCTGGACTGTTCCCAAGACTGTTCTGAAGACTGATTTGGATATGGCTGGGTCCAAATTGGTGTGGCATGGTGAGCAAAAAAACAATGGATTTAACTCAGATCTCTTGACTGGGGGTGAGTTTTTTTAAATGTTTCAGGACTCCATCTATCATCTTGTTGTGTTTGCTATGTTCGCCCTAAGTGGCCCAGGGTATGCCCAGACGTGGGTCCCTTGCTTGCTGTACTTCTGGATTTAATTTAGCCTGTCTGATGAATGTTGATACCCCGAAACCGGTCCCAGGATGCTTTTTTCCAGTCTAGGGAGGACCTGGCCAGGCAGTTCAGGCTGGACTGTGCCCAGGAGGAGCATGGTCAAGACTGATTTGCATATGGCTGGGTCCAAACTGGGCTGGCATGGTGAGCAAAAGAACAAGGGATTTAACTCAGATCTCCTGACTGGGGGTGAGTTTTTGAAATGTTTGAGCACTCCATCCGTCATCTTGTGTTTAATAAATGTTAGAGCACATATGATCAATAAAAATAATAAATTTAACATTTCAAAATATAGGAGTAATACAAACAAAAAATATGCATAACTAAAAGTAAAACACTAACCAGCTTTAACCAAAAAAGTTCATAACTGAAAAAAATTCAAACACACAAAGGCCCCTATTATGATGTCGGTCGGAGTTGCCTCCGACTGACACCGTCTTGGTGTGGAAAGTAACCGACCGTAGGTCGGCGGTTATGAACACCGTATTTCAATGCGACCGCACATGGTGCGGTTGCAAACTCCCATTTCCCTATGGGAGCTTGTGCTGCGGGCGGAAACCACTCGCAGCACAAGCTTCCATAGAAAAATGGGAGTTTGTGTAAATCCCTGCACCGTGTGGCAGGTACCTCACGGTGCATGCCACACGGTGCTGGGATTTACAGGGGGCACCATGGGTGACCCCACGGCCCCCAACCGGAGGCCGCAGGGAGAAGGAGGTCCTGCTAGAGGCCCCCAAAGTTGCTTTCCGACAGGCTTTCCATGTAGGAAAGCCCAACTAGGAAAGCCTGTCGGAAACTGACATCATAATCCTGACGGTGGAAACGCCATCCGCACTGGATTATGTTTGGTTTCCGACTGGCCGTGGAAACCAGCCAGAATGACCGCCGGTTTGAATTCCAACCGTCGTAATCCTAATAGGGCATTCGGAATTCAAACCAAGGATGTCGGTCGGAAAGCCTGCGACCTGAGGTCAGAGGCTTTCCAACCGACATCATAATGGGGCCAAAGTAGCCAATAAAATTTGCCATAAAACAAACTAATCAATAAAAATGTTAACATAATTAACTCAGCACTATAAAAAGAGCACAAAACTTCACTATTTTTCACAGGGAACAACAGCAAGAAAACAACACTCTCTTGAACTGCACAAAGAAAATACAGAAGAAAAAAACAAAACCCATTAACAAGTATGTTTAGCAATTACCACAAGTCTATCTTGAAGGTGAGAGCGGATTTTTTTTCGGAGAAAATTCAAAACAGCAGTAATCCCACCAAATGTATATTCTCCTTACTTAAGGATCTTAAAACCTCGGGACAACCTATTTCATCCCCTCTTACTTCCAACGAGCAATGTGAGATTCTTGCAGCCTTTTTTATTAAAAAGGTCGACGATATCTACAAAACTTTTTTTCTCACACAGTGCCCCCACTAGGTCGACCTATCCCCTCGGCCGCTACTGGCCCATCTCTTTCCGCCTTTCCTGTGCTCTCCCAGGAAGCCATGTGGCTCATCTGTAATAAACTTAAATCTGGATCTCCGGCTGATCCCCTTAAACCCAACCAATTTAAGATTTTTTTACCGCAGTTATCGCCTGTGTTCCGTGATCTCATAAATTTGTCCCTATCCTCTGCTGTGGTCCCCACTGCCTGGAAACATGCTAAAGTGATCCCTCTCCTTAAGAAACTCACACTGGATGACTCCAAGCCAGCAAACTTCCATCCTATTTTCCTCCTCCCTTTGACAGCCAAAATCACCGAAGCCCACATTAATTCCATCCTTTCCAGCTACATTGACACTAACAACTTGCTGGACCCCTCTCAGAACGGCTCCCGCCCGCGTCATAGTACGGAATCTGCCCTTCTGGCAGTCACGGAACATCTACGTCATTCGCTGGATTCTGGAGGCACTTCTGCTCTGATTCTTTTGGATTTAAGTGCCGCATTTGACACTGTGTCCCACCAGATTCTTTTGCAGCGCTTGGAGGACATTGGCATCTGTGGCCCGGCCTTGAGGTGGCTCTCTTTGTTTCTCTCGGAAAGATCCTTTCAAGTGATCGCCCCCCCTTTCTGCTCTCAGACACACAGGGGCCGATTCCGATCTCGGTCGGAGGCGCACCCAATACCATTCGGTCGGGAAAAAAGCCATGCGAAAGCCTGTTTCCCGACCGATCCGTACAGTACACCGAACGAGCAAGTACGATGCGCACAACAGCAAGAAATCCGGCCGAGCCGTACTCACCCAAACCAGGTCCTGTTCTCCGACCGAGGCGAATCCGGAAACGCCGAATCGAGTCGCACGGAAGGAAAAATGCAGCCCCGTCCGGCCGGACAAGTACGATGCGCTTTCCGTACGCTCCGAACCCGTCGCTACGCACGGCACGTCAAAGCATCCGGGAGAGGCGCACATAAGCTCCGATTCGCGCCACAACACGATCCACGGCTCCGAGACGAACACGGCACCGACGAGGACGACGCGAAGCGACGAGGACGAGGCGAAGCGACGAGGACGACGCGAAGCAACGAGAAGGACGAACGACACGAACCAACCATGAATCCCTTCGTCCCGATCATACCAATATTCTACATTTACTACCGGAACAGGCACGGACGCGTACGGCGCAGAAGGTAAGCCAGACACCAACCACAAAACACATACAACACGTACACGACACATCACACACACACACGGGGATGCTGAATATACTTACACCAGCAACTGCAGCACCATAGGGGCGGGATGCCCATCACCAATGCCACATATGCACACAGGGGCCTGAATGCGCACCACCACCCCTACCCAGGGGGCTGGATGCCTACCACTACTACCACCCTTAGCCAGGGGGCTGGATGCCTACCACTACTACCACCCTCACCCAGGGGGGCTGGATGCCTACCACTACTACCACCCTTAGCCAGGGGGGCTGGATGCCTACCACTACTACCACCCTTAGCCAGGGGGCTGGATGCCTACCACTACTACCACCCTCACCCAGGGGGCTGGATGCCTACCACCACTACCACCCTCAGCCAGGGGGCAGGATGCCTACCACTACTACCACCCTCACCCAGGGGGGCTGGATGCCTACCACTACTACCACCCTCACCCAGGGGGCTGGATGCCTACCACTACTACCACCCTTAGCCAGGGGGCTGGATGCCTACCACTACTACCACCCTCACCCAGGGGGGCTGGATGCCTACCACCACTACCACCCTCACCCAGGGGGGCAGGATGCCTACCACTACTACCACCCTCACCCAGGGGGGCTGGATGCCTACCACTACTACCACCCTCAGCCAGGGGGGCTGGATGCCTACCACTACTACCACCCTTAGCCAGGGGGGCTGGATGCCTACCACTACTACCACCCTTAGCCAGGGGGGCTGGATGCCTACCACTACTACCACCCTCACCCAGGGGGGGCTGGATGCCTACCACCACTACCACCCTCACCCAGGGGGGGCAGGATGCCTACCACTACTACCACCCTCACCCAGGGGGGGCTGGATGCCTACCACTACTACCACCCTCACCCAGGGGGGGCTGGATGCCTACCACTACTACCACCCTTAGCCAGGGGGGGCTGGATGCCTACCACTACTACCACCCTCACCCAGGGGGGGCTGGATGCCTACCACCACTACCACCCTCACCCAGGGGGGGCAGGATGCCTACCACTACTACCACCCTCACCCAGGGGGGGCTGGATGCCTACCACTACTACCACCCTCACCCAGGGGGGGCTGGATGCCTACCACTACTACCACCCTTAGCCAGGGGGGCTGGATGCCTACCACTACTACCACCCTTAGCCAGGGGGGCTGGATGCCTACCACTACTACCACCCTCACCCAGGGGGGCTGGATGCCTACCACCACTACCACCCTCACCCAGGGGGGCAGGATGCCTACCACTACTACCACCCTCAGCCAGGGGGCTGGATGCCTACCACGACTACCACCCTCACCCAGGGGGGCTGGATGCCTACCACTACTACCACCCCCACTCATAGGATGGACAATGCATGACACAACCAGCACACCACAACCTAGGGAATGCAAGATAAAGACATCCCCCCACCACCATGACAAGCGTGTGTAGGCTGTGTCAAATGCCTACAACACCGAACATGACTTTGAACATACAATGTGACCCCCTAGCACATGTGCCACACATATATGTGTGTGGCACCCACAATGCAAGCAGCCCATGACCATTGTGGCAATGGGGCCTAAACCCCCATCATCACAGTGACCAAAAGGTAAGTGTGGGGTCCATAGCTGAAGCACATTTTGACCATTGTGGCAATGGGGTCTAAACCCCCATCATCACAGTGACCAAAAGGCAAGTGTTGACAAAGAAAGAGCTGCAACTGCCAAACTGCATGGATCATTCCTGGTCACAGAACCAAAAACTCATCTGTGGCAAAGTAGTGTATGTGTCCCATTGCAACATAAATTGGGTGAGCCAAATACTGCAGTGCAAATGAGACATTCCTTTGGCCATGTGCAGACAAACAACACCCATGGGGGCTGACACCGTCAACATTCATCAATGACACAATGACAGAAGTGACCATCAGAATGCAGAACCACATATTTGCACCAATGGGCACACAAATGCAGATATCCTGTGGAGACAGCAGATGTGAGGTGAACAGATACCATACCATGGCAGCAATGGGACACACAAACCATGATCACTGTGCTGACCGATGACCTAGGAGTCCCAGGGACAGCAGGGGAAACACACCAAACAACATACAGCCAATGGCACACCCAAGATATGCCAATGCAGTGGTGCAGATGCACAAACACAAACAGGCAGACCAACACTGTCATCATACACAGCAGGTGAGGGGGGGTGCCAGTGTCCCCAGGCAACCACACAACACATGAGGAGAGCTGAATACCAATCATACAGATGTGCATACACTGCCACACTAAGGTAACTCATGGATCCAAATCCCCTATGTGGGCAAGCAGGCATTGTCAGATGAGAGGGAGCACAAAACACACATGTCACACAGGCACGTAGGAACAACAACTGACACAGCAAGACACAGACACACCACAGCACCACCCCCAGGGCCCCCACAATGTGGTGACCCTTGGCTGCATAAAAATCCCACTCTGATGACAAAGCTGAATGTGGTTCACACTGTGAACCACAGTCATGTGTCCTGAGCAACAAACTACCATCACACCGACACAAGCACAAATCAATCAGCATGGCCAGTAAGCCAAGGCCAACATGGAGGCAGGGGTCTAGCTGGGCAACAACTCCCATCTGCACACACTCAAGACCACACCCCTCGACCTCCAACAATGTGCAGCAGTGAAGTACACATGCACTGGTGACATTGCACATGCACCCATGACTATTCCAGGGTGGTGGGTGGGAACCAAGGTGCAGAAACACATCACACATGGCCACTCAACAAGACTCCTGAATGTCTGACACACTGCACACTACGCTGTACATGGACATGACGGCGATACCACACCAACCAATGGGATCCCAGCCACAGTCACACACCAATGAAGAAGCCAAGGTCACCCACAAAGAACACACATAGACAACAACCAACATCGCAGCCCGGACCCTGAGGAGTGCCAGCAGTCACACACACAACGTGTCACAATAACTTAAAGATAACACGAACTGAAAATCACATGACAGGGGCAAACAACAAGTGCCAAGGGGAAACCTGACTGTGACCCATCTGCGTCTGCACACAAACTCAGCCCTGACAGCAAACACACCTATGGGTGACACCCTGATGACCAGTAATGTGCCATGCACCCACATCACAGAGAACACAGGGAGAAGACTTTGGGGGAACATAGCTCAAGTCAGCAAGCATCACAAACAGGTACAACACTAGGGATCACAGCATGCGCAGATAAATGGAAGTGAACACACAGACATGCACATACAACACACACCTTGGGCGCAGGCAATGTCACACGTGTACACACTGCCATGAGGGGACTCCACTCCTGTGTGAGGAAAGCTGTGCCATATGTTGCCTCAGTAGGGCCCCATCATGTCAGCTGAGCACTTGGTCACACAATCAACAATTAGCACCAAATGAGGGCTCCCGTCACATCAGCCTGGTCATGGATGTGCCAACGGAATCATCAGCACAGATCCAACACACTTGTATAGCAATGTTGCACTGACTACACGGATGAGTCCTTCCCCATTGATGCCCAAACCTGCATGTCCAGTGGAGATGGCAACACGGTCAGGGAAGTAGACAAATCCAACAATGGCAGGCACAACAGATGTGCAGGGGTGGAAGCCACAGATATGAAATTGCTAATGTAAGTAGGAAATCCCATTGCCAAATACTGAACACATGACACCCTCAGATGCTGCTATGGATGACATGGATACACCACATGATAGGACACATTCCCCCTGGACCACATGGGTTCCTGCACAGTAACACTTCATAATCATGAGACCAGATATCACCATCACTGCAGCAAGGGCATGGTTAGCAGCACCAACAACATGTACATCTGAAGCATGAGCACTAGAGAAAAGAAAGTTGCTTTATTCAGCATATGTGTTGAATGAAAACGACGTCCAGAAAAAAAGAGCAAAGGCCAATGGCCAGTCCATTGTCAAAGTTCAACCCTACGCATGCCTGCACAAAACCAGGGACAATCCACTAGGAGGGGCAACCGGGGGGGCAGGCCAGGCACCGCAGGGACAGGATCAGGGCTCACCAGGGGGAGTCAGGGAAGGGGTGGTGGGTGCTGGAGAGCCACTGACAACTGCAGTGGAGGTGTCTGACATGGTGTGTGCCGGCACAACTGGGGGGCATGACTCAGATGTCGTGGGTGCTGGCACAACTGCAGTGGACCCTGCAGATGGAGTGGACAGGTCCGCCACTGCAGTGCCCAAGTCAGACAGGGCGGTAGTGGACTCCACTGCAGTGCCTACCTCCAGGGGAGGAGAATGGGGAACAGGCAAGGTGGGTTGGACAGAGGGGAGGACACCCTCACCACATCAGTGGCACAGACAAGCGCAGCGGGGGTGTGGTGCTGGGAGAGCAAGTGGCAGGGGGAGAAGGCCTGATCCTCTTGGGGATGGTATATCTGTGGGTGGGGGAACCTGGGGCAGGGTGTGGTGGGGGCACCTGTGCAGTGGGGGCCTGAGGGATGGAGGACGGAGACCTTGTGCCTGAGCTGCAGGGCGGTGGCGGGGTCTTGCTCTTAGGACTCCGGGGGACTTGCGGGTGGGGGCCTCAGTCCGTCTGCGCCTGGGGGAGGGTGTCCGGGGGCGAGGGGCACTCTGCTCCGTGTGGGTGGGCTTCCTCTTCCCCCGGGATGCTGGAGCAGCTTCATCGGTGGGGAAGAGGCCGAGGTCACAGAGGAAGAGCTGCTGTGACTTTGGGGTTGCAGGTGAGGCAAGGGAGGGTGCTTTGGAGGGAGAGGGAACTGAGGACTGCGCAGTGCATGTGGATGCGTGTGTGTGTTCCAGGGCCCCATCCCCTGTGAGTCTGGCTTCAGTCCCCTGAATGTGCGTGCGTGTGCGTTTTGTCATTGGCGTGTGTGTCAGTGTGCTGGATGTGTGTGTGCTGGTGTGTGCCTGTGCCGGTGTGTGTGTGCTTGGGATGGGTAAGGTGCTGGGGAGTGTGGATGGAGCAGAGGCAGGAGGGGTGAGGGACCGTTTGAGGAGGGACACTGCTGCCGTCAGAGAGGAGTCCATGGACCTATTGCCCCTCTGTAGGTCAGACATGCCCGATGAGATGCCCTCCATGAACGACACCAGCTGAGTCAACAGCGCGGTGTGCGCATGGAGGACACTCAGCATGGCTGTCTGGCCTACATGGAGCTGGCGAAGGAGGTACACAGACTCCTCACTTAGGGCAGCAGGGGACACAGGGGCAGGGGCTGCGGTGCCTGGCCCAAAGGAGACACGCTCCCGGACATGGGAGCCTCCACGGACCTGGGGAATGGGAGCCGATGGGAGGGCGGTGGTGGTGCTGGTGGTGGCGGGGACAGCAACACTAGCTGGGGTGTGGTGGCTGCTGACACCCGCCTCCACAAGGGAGTCATCCTCCGAGTTGCTCTGGTCCTCAGCTGAGGTGGATGGTGCTGAGGACTCCTCGGTGTGGCTCCCCTCGCCCTCCGTGCCACTGGGTCCCTCCGACCACTCCTCGGCTGCTGACCCAGTCTGGCTCTCTGGCTCCTCCTGGTCCGTGGAGCTGTCCCCTTCCGTGGCCGTGGATGTATCTGCAAACAATGGGGAAACAGACAGACATCAGTCACCTGCACAAAACGCACACACCACTGTGAGCACAGCACATCACAGAGCAAGCCCTGGCATCATTAGTTGTACATTGCTAAAAGTGCCCTAACTGAACAGGAGAAGCCAATTGTCAGTCTGATGCCAAGCATGGCACTCACATCCCACATGGCCTTGCACCCATCTGTCTGGTGTCTGTTGGATTGCAACACCCCAGTGTGGACACATGCACCAAGTACACAGTAGTTGGACAGTGCAGAGGACACGGTGTGGCATGTGGACATGCACACATCACAGCTCTTGCCACTGAGTCAGTACAGGTTTCCGGATGAAAGGGATGCCCAGAGTCAAATAGGAAATGCATGTGATGCATACCAGCGACAGACACCATGATGCACCCATGTCCTGATAGCCAGCGCCACTATGGTGTGCATGTAGCACATGTCACTCCCCTGCAGGCTCACCAATCAGTAGACACATGCCATGGCGGAGGCATGACTGCAAAGTCATACATCACTGTCTCAGTGATGTATGACTTTGCAGCCAGACAACAACACTCTGCACTGTGTCACAATAGTAGGTCATGGGGAATGCAAGT
Source organism: Calotriton arnoldi (assembly GCA_963921515.1). Taxonomy (NCBI): domain Eukaryota; kingdom Metazoa; phylum Chordata; class Amphibia; order Caudata; family Salamandridae; genus Calotriton; species Calotriton arnoldi. Next base: position 124,110 of record CAWUFW010019979.1, read on the forward strand.
CCTGGAGCTGCACAAGTGCACATGTACATCCCCCCACAACACATCCTCTTAACCCTCATCTGTCCAGGTCATACCTATTGGACATATGGGAGACCTGTGACACTACCCTCTGAACCTGAGCCCCTCACACTCTGCTGTGAATGGGGAACAGCTGCCTGAACTTCACATTCACATGCCCCAGTCTGCATGGGCAGCTGATCAGACACCTATGTGACACACAAGTATCGTCTCCTATGGTCACATCTCCAGTGGCATGCTGAGCCCCTACCAAGAAACTCCACAGCAGTCCTGGCGACTAATCCACAGCACACTGACACAGAGGCAGACACCTGAGGGGTCAAATCACTGCGCACAATGTGTCAGCTGATACACGGGAGTGGGAGTACAGAGTGTATTGTATGGCCTGGAGTAGGCATGACTGTCCAGCCCCACATGAATGAGGGATGAGCCCTGGACTGTAGGCAGCTGGCTAAGTATGTGTGACACACGTCATATACATACTCCTGGGGCCCAAACATTGTTCCCACCCGCAGCATGGGTGTGTGCCAGATACCCCAGCCACATGTGGTGGATCAGCTCAGCAATTGGACCACAGATCAAAGTAACACGCTGAATACATGTCAGAATACAGGCATTGTGTAAGCAATGGACCCACCCATGATGCCCACCACAGAGTCAGGGAAACAGATGCTGTCTCCCACCTTGAGTCAAGCAAACTGCAAGGACACAGTCCTAAGTGACAGAATTCCCTGCATGTAAGGGCCACACCTGGGTATCAGATGAGGAGTGGGCAGTGCACAATAGAGGGACATGGCTCCTGGACAACATGACTGCTGTACTGTGGCAGTTTAACCAGGCCCGAGGAGGGCACATAGCATGTTAGACAGAGTTCACAGTGCAGTCTTTGACTCACCCCTCCTTGCTGCTCTCTGGCCTTCAGCTGCCCATCCAGGTCTGGAAAGACCACCGCCAGGATCCTGAGCATGTGGGCGGTCAGGGTCCGTGTTCCGCCCCTCCTGCGAGGAGGCGACAGCTTCAGCTGGACCCGTGCAATCCTCCGGGTCCAGCCCCGAAGGTCCTGCCACCTCTTTTGGCAGTTGCGGATCCGGCGCTTGTAGACCCCCACGGACCGGACAGCCCGGACGATGTCCTTCCAGATCTCCTGCTTCCGATGGGCAGAAGCCTGTCAGGATGACAAAGTGATAAGGCCATTACTACACATGCAACATATCCGTGCATGACACAGTTGCATATACATGTCGCAATCACAGGGGCACATGGTGTACACAGGCAGTGCACGGCTGCCCATGGACAGTTTTCCAGAAGTCACTACATGGTATCATTGCATGGGGAGTAAAACCCTGTTCAGAAGCACTGTCACTGCACCATACCTGTCCAGTGCAAGTCACTACACACTATGGGGGGTGACAACTACTCAGTGAGCATGCTAGCCAGTGGCGTGCAGACTCTCAGCCTTGCTAGTCAGACAAAATGCACATTCAGAAAGGCAGTGCACAGGACACTCACCTGCTCCCCTGGTGTCCCATACAGCTTGCTGTACTGTGGAAGTAGGCTGTCCAGCAGGGCCTGGTTCTCTTCAAGGCTGAAGGCTGGGGCTCTCTCCACAGTACGTGCCATTGCAGGGTCCAGAGGGGCAGAGACAGCAGCAGTGCAGTGGCAGATGTCGTCTTGGAGCATGTAGTGCAGGCAAGTGGGCTCTCAGGAGAACAGCCAGCAATATATATGTGCTGGAGAGGCAGATACTGTCCCTTGTGTCCAAAGTGATAGGTCCAAGTCGTTTGCATCTTCTGAATCTGGCCAATCCATGGAATAGCAGCACCAAAACACGCCCACAGCATCCTTCAAATCTTCAACTTCATGACATACATGATTTTGCAACATTGTTGTGGGTGACCAACTGATTTTCCAGCAACCGACTCGTTCGAAATTCGAAAACGCGTCCGTTGCCAGGCAAGCCCATTGTCAATGGGTGCGCACCGATCGGTCCATTGCAGTTCAACGCGCACAGGGGTACAACGCGTACCCGCACACATTGAAAGCAATGGGCCGGCCGGAGGCACCGATCGGTCCATTGCAGTTCAACGCGCACAGGGGTACAACGCGTACACGCACACATTGAAAGCAATGGGCCGGCCGGAGGCACCGATCAGTCCATTGCAGTTCAACGCGCACAGGGGTACAACGCGTACCCGCACACATTGAAAGCAATGGGCCGGCCGGAGGCACCGATCGGTCCATTGCAGTTCAACGCGCACAGGGGTACAACGCGTACCCGCACACATTGAAAGCAATGGGCCGGCCGGAGGCACCGATCGGTCCATTGCAGTTCAACGCGCACAGGGGTACAACGCGTACCCGCACACATTGAAAGCAATGGTCCGGCCGGAGGCACCGATCGGTCCATTGCAGTTCAACGCGCACAGGGTACAACGCGTACCCGCACACATTGAAAGCAATGGGCCGGCCGGAGGCACCGATCGGTCCATTGCAGTTCAACGCGCACAGGGGTACAACGCGTACCCGCACACATTGAAAGCAATGGGCCGGCCGGAGGCACCGATCGGTCCATTGCAGTTCAACGCATCACTGTACATGTGACTGGCATATGTCAGCATGCCTGTCTCAGATGGACATATGCCAGCCACAGATAGCTCCCAGGGAGTGAGGGGCACACCTACATCACGACAGCCTGTCCAAACCTTATCATAAGGCATGTAAGGCTGCATTTCCTATTGTGTGTATGTTGGTGTACATGTTGTCCTGTGGGTGTCACCTGTGGGCAGCCACCCCCAGGCTGTGCACGTGTTCATGGGGACAGGATCCTGGGTGTTACGTGTACGTGACCACTGTGATGTGCAACTGTTCATATCTGTGCATGTGCCATGGTCACATTTCACAGTGGTGTTTGTGTATGTCATGTCACATACCCCGTGAGTCCCATGTGGGACGGTATGTTTGAGCCAGGGTGTCCCAGTGGCACAATAGTGATGGACCTCCACAGTCTTTGTGCATGTAGTGTTTACAATGTCTCTGATTTCATGTGCACAATGGGAGACAGTCTCCACATCCACGTTGTGTGTGCATGGACTCTGATGTTGTGCGTGTGTGTCACAGACGTCCATGTCTGTCCTGCCGTGGCAAGTGGGGCCACTACCTGTGGGGGTCATGTTTGTTTTGCTGTGGTGTACACATGATACTCCATGTGATGCCAGTGTCCATGTGGCATTACAGGGTCCCTGGGAATGTACCTGTCGTTGAGCTGTGGTGCCTGGGGCACATCTGTCCTCACATGTCACTGTGGGGGGTGATTGTGACACGGCAGCAGGAGATGGGAACTGTGACACGGCATCATGATATCCAATGGGCCAACCTGGGACAAATTGATGCCACCTGTAGGACCGTGTTGACAGATGTTGGCCATGTATGTACCATACATGTCCTTCCGGTACTGCACACTTCATGTAGTTGTGCCTCATAATGATGTATGTTGGGATCTTGAGTGTGTTCAATGCCGCATATGTGGGGTGACTGACAATCTTGCTTACTTCTCCTCTGCACTGCAGGGCTCCTGCTGTCCATCGGCCATTCCCAGACCTGGCAACGATGGTGGAACGGGACAGCATCCGACGGTACCGCTTCACCAGGCAGCTGATTGAGGATTTGGCAGTGCAGTTGTCCCCACATTTGCAGCCTGGCCGGACGTATCCTACAGCGCTGACCCCCAAGGTGAAGGTGATGGCAGCCCTACACTTCTTTGCCACCGGTACCTTCCAACATACTGTGGCGACTGCTGGTGGGATGTCACAGACCATGTTCAGCCGTGTGCTCCGCGATGTTTTGGCGGCAATGTTGCTCTTCCTGAACCGGTACATCTATTTCCCTAGACTGCGACGACTCACTGACGTGAAGAGTGACTTTTATGCCCTGGGGAGGATGCCGCATGTCATTGGCTCCATTGATGGGACACATGTGGCTTTGGTACCACCACAGGCCCAGGAGCAGGCCTACAGGAACCGCAAGCACTACCACTCGGTCAATGCACTGGTGGTGTGTCTTGCAGACATGACCATCACACACGTGTGTGCCCGTTTCCCTGGTTCAGCACACAATGCCTTTGTGATGAGGAGTAGTCGCATCCCCAGGATGATGGCACAGATGCAGAACCAGCGTGCCTGGCTTGTCGGTGTGTACTGACTTTGTGCCATTGTGTGTGATCTGATCTGTAGTATTCCGCCCACTTTTCCAAGTCAGCTAATGTGCACTTGTCTGTCCGTAGGTGACTCGGGATACCCCAACATGCCGTGGTTGCTGACACCCCTCAGGAACCCTGTGACACCTGCCCAGATGCGCTACAATGAGGCACATGGTCGGACCAGGAGAGTGATTGAGCGGACCTTTGGTCTCCTGAAGAGCCGCTTCCGCTGCCTGGACAAGACCGGAGGGTCCCTCCCATATGCCCCTGTGAAAGTGTGCAAGATTATCATCGTCTGCTGCATGCTCCACAACCTGGCAGTGCGGAAGGAGTTGCCTCTCATCCAGGATGACAATGACCAACATCCGCCACCTGTGGAGGATCCTGGCCTGGACCACGATGCCAGTGACGATGATGATGATGGTGATGGTGATGTCCGCACACAGCTCATCACCAACTTCTTTAGCTGAATGTGAGTATCCTGAGGTGTCATGTCAATGATGTGAGTTGGCATGATGTGTGGGTGGTGCTCTGGTGCTGTTGGAGTGTGTCCATGGGCTACTTGACTGGATGTGTGTTGCGATGTGTGGTGACAGGTGGGCTGTACTCCCCAACAGTGTTGACATGCTAACTTGGTTCTGGGTGGGTATCTTGTAACATGTATTGTGCATGAGTTTTGCTGTTCTGTCCTGTACTCCATTGCTTTTGACTGTGTGTCATTTCTGTCCTTCACAGGGTACTTTCAGATTCGTTTGGTCAACTGTGTCCACCGACGACGTGATTGCACATCCAGGCTGGTAGCTGTTGTGTCCCTACAGGTGATGTGCGCCACACCCATGGACTTCCTTCCGTCTACAGTTGTTGACTGTGTGCCCGCTACCAGGTGGGGTTACCTTGCATCTGTAGTGGTTACGGCATGTTGCAACTGTGTAATAAACCTGTGCTTCACTTTGTGATGTGCGTTGTCTGTGGTCACACATTTGACTGCCATTTGCTTACTGCACCTGTGGGCTACTTGACTACAACTGGGAATGGGTGTGGTGTCTGTGCATTGCACCGTCTTCCCTGGCAACATCAGTGTAGGCAATGAGTCAGATGGCCTAGGTGTGTATGTGTCGTGTAGCCCTGGTGGTGTGTCTCCCTCATGTGTGTCACGTTGCCTGTACTCACATGCCTGTGTTGTCCTTGCTGTTGCAGTTCGCATACACAGTGTAATTTTGCAGTTCATCATCCCCATAACAGCACCCACGTTGGAATCACGACAGAGGCAAGTATGGTGTATTAGTGTGTTTATTGTGATACATTTGTGTTAATAGTGCATAGGATGGGTTGTGCTGTACATGAATCTTGCAATCCCAAGTTCCTAGGTGAATTGAAAGTCCGGGTAGACAGGATCCCCAGTATCGGGGCCACAGTTGTCTGACACATTGGTCCAACTTGTACTCCCCATGCAATGTGTGGGAGTAGTGTTGCCGTCAACAGGGTGAACAGTCTGTGCACAAAGGCGAACATCCAGAACAGGTTCAGGCTTCCTGGGAGTTGCGCTTGGCCATCGGCCTCTCACTTTTCCCTCCTCGGACGACCCCTCTTCTTGGGGGGGGCCCTCAAGTGCAGGCTGCTGCGGTGCAGGGGACTCTCTGCCAGAGTCCTCCTCCCTCCCTGTGGCAGTTGCAGTTTGTTCGGCACCAGATGTTGTTGGCACACAGGGAGGTGTGGACTGGTTGCTGTTCATCTGGCGGAGGCATTGTAAAATGTCCCTGTGCACCGCCGTCATCTCATGCAGTGCATCCCACTTGGACTCCACGCGGGACATGTGTGAGTCCACACGGGACATGTGTGACTCCACGTGGGACATGTGGGAGTCCAAGCGGGCATGATGGGCAGCCTGCTGCTGTTTAATGTCTCTGAGGAGCCCCACTACCTGGCTGAGCTCTCCGGTGCTGGACTGGTACGCATCAGCTATGCGTACCAGTTGTGGGTCGTCATGCACACCAGCAACGTCTGCAAGCAGCGACCTCTGTCTCCCACCCCTCCCACCACCCCTGCTGACATGTGCAGTGTGTGCAGTGGCACGCACAGATAACCCTGGTCCACCTTGGGGGTTGGTGGTGGTGGTGGTGTCCATGGCCCCAGGTTGGTCCAGGGTCACTGTGCTGGTGTTGCTCCTTATTCTGTCCATGTCGGCAGGGATGGTATTCGTGGTGACAGTCGTTGTAGGGGTGGGTGCAGGGGTGCAGCTGGTGGTCCTGCTGGTGCTGCAGCTGGTGGTCCTGCTGGTGCTGCATGTTGACTTGCACCGGATGTGCCAGGTTGTTCTTCATCGTCCGAGGAGGACAGAGGCTGTACGACGCCAGTGAGCTCGGCATCCTCTTGAGCCTGGGACTGGGACTCCTCAGCGTCTGCTGCTGTGTCCCCATCATCACCTGTTTTTGGGAGACACAAACAATGTATGTCATGTTTCTGCAGGCATCAATGGTTGACACACATGACAGTTGTGACTGTGCCTCTGGGTGCGGGCCTGTACATTGCATTGTCCTAAGTCGTCACAGTCAGGGGTTGATATTGGTGTGGCACATTGTCCTGCATTATTTGGGCATTTCTATGTATTTTCTGGGGTGTGAACATGGTCTGCATTGCTTGTGTTTGGTTGACAGCCGGACCTCCTTCCCACCCACCCAGCCAGTCAGTTATCCCACCATGGAACGTGCTTGCGTTGCAGGGAGTGTAAGTTGTCTCTCAGGATGTCAGTCAGTGGTGTCCTGCTGTTTGTTGGTGCACAGTTGGCAGCAGGGCCTTGTGCTCCCCACAGCAGTAGCCAGTGTCAGCCATCTTGTGAGTCCTTCTCCACTCCCTGTGATGTGAGCATGGTTCAGGGTGGTGTTGATGGGACAGTTGTGGGGGTGAGCTATGTCTGTGACTACGACTCCCATCATGCCATTGCCTCCACCCCACTTGCCAGCATTCCCATACTTACTTGCTTTTGTGTGGAGTTCAGTGGGTGTGGGTGTGAGGGCAATGGCAAGATGGCTGACAGTGGTGTCCTGCTGTTGGTTGGTGTGCAGTACCCAGCATGCCCTTGTGCTCCCCACGACACAGCAACAGTGTCAGACATCTTTGATGGGCCTTTCCACTCTCTGTGGGATGTGCATGCGTGAGTGTGAGCTTGCTGGGCCATGTGGTGGGGGATGTAGGGCTGTGACTACGACTCCCATCATGCTATTGCCTCCTCCCCCCTTCCCAGCATGCCCATGCTTCCTTCCTTTTGACTCAGCTTCCCTGTGGGTTGGGCTGGCTGTGCTGACAGGATGGCTGGGAGTGTTGTCCTGGCAGTTGTTTGGCTAAGAGTCCCCAGAAGTGTCCCTGTGCTTCACACAACATAACCCAGGGTGGTGGTGCTTTGTGGGATCTTGTGTTAGGATGGAGGGCATTGCATTCTACCAGGTGGGTACTGTGGAGTTTGTGTTGGGGGGGGTGTGAGGGGAGGTGCTGGTGACTATAGTCAGTGCTGCAAGTCCCCCTTCCCACCCAGCCAGCCAGATATCCCACCATGGAACGTGCTTGCATTGCAGGGAGTGGAAGTTGTCTCTCAGGATGTCAGTCAGTGGTGTCCTGCTGTTTGTTGGTGCACAGTTGGCAGCAGGGCCTTGTGCTCCCCACAGCAGTAGCCAGTGTCAGCCATCTTGTGAGTCCTTCTCCACTCCCTGTGATGTGAGCATGGTTCAGGGTGGTGTTGATGGGCCAGTTGTGAGGCTGAGCAATGTCTGTGACTACGACTCCCATCATGCTATTGCCTCCACCCCCCTTCCCAGCATGCCCATGCTTCCTTCCTTTTGACTCTGCTTCCCTGTGGGGTGGGCTGGCTGTGCTGACAGGATGGCTGGGAGTGTTGTCCTGGCAGTTGTTTGGCTAAGAGTCCCAAGAGTGTCCCTGTGCTTCACACAACATAACCCAGGGTGGTGGTGCTTTGTGGGATCTTGTGTTAGGATGGAGGGCATTGCATTCTACCAGGTGGGTACTGTGGAGTTTGTGTTGGGGGGGGTGTGAGGGGAGGTGCTGGTGACTATAGTCAGTGCTGCAAGTCCCCCTTCCCACCCAGCCAGCCAGATATCCCACCATGGAACGTGCTTGCATTGCAGGGAGTGGAAGTTGTCTCTCAGGATGTCAGTCAGTGGTGTCCTGCTGTTTGTTGGTGCACAGTTGGCAGCAGGGCCTTGTGCTCCCCACAGCAGTAGCCAGTGTCAGCCATCTTGTGAGTCCTTCTCCACTCCCTGTGATGTGCGCATGGTTCATGGTGGTGTTGATGGGACAGTTTTGGGGCGGGCAATATGTGTGACTGCGACTCCCATGATGCTATTGGCTACACTGACTTGGCCAGCATACACAGAATTCCTTCCTTTGAGTGGTCTTCACTGTGTGTTGGTGTTGTTGTGGTGGCTACATGTGTGGATGTGTTTGTTAGTTCTATTTGTGCCACTGCCTAGCTGTAGTTGTGGTTGTGTTTGTACATGTGTTGGCACAGTTGGATGTGACTTTTTTGATGGCATGTGTTGTGTTTATCTGACTGACATACACATTTTGGGATGATTCTGTTCTAGTTGCTGTGTAATTGCTATGAGTGCATGGTTTGACTCTCCCCTTGACAGTGATGTGTGTGTTTTGTGGCAGTATATTGTGTACATTTGTTGTGTACTCACCAGGCTCTGGGATGTCCTCTAGTCCATATACGCTCACTGGCGGAAGGATGGCCCGCACCTTCTCCTCCCAGGGCCTGAGGTATATTGGCTTGGCAGGAGGGCCACTGCTGGTGTGTTGGCTGTTGATGTAGTCTTTCTTCAGCATGTCCCGTACCCTCCTGCGCACGTCATACCACCTGTTCTGGATGTCGGTCTTTGTGCGCCGACATGGTGATTGGGCGTTCACCCTGTTGATGATCCTCTCCCACATCTTGGTTTTCTGCGACATGGGGGTCTGTTGGACCAGAGTGCCAAACAGCTGTGGCTCCACCCTGAGGATCTCGTCTACCATGACTTCCAATTCACTATCTAGGAACTTGGGATTCTTCTTGGGGGGCATGGTGATGGGTGGTGATGGTGGGTGATGTGTGTGTTGGTGTGCAGGTGAGGATGTGTGAGTGTGTGTTTTGCTGGGTGTATGTGAGGTAGGTATTTGTTGGTGTGCTGATGGTGTGTGGCTTGTGTGACGGATGACCTGTGGGTGTGTGGTTGCTTTCTCTTGGGTGCTGGCAGTGGAATGGCATTTGCAAAGTCTCATGGTAGTGATTTGTGTCCTTTATATAGGTGGAGTTGTGGGTGTGTCCTTGTTCTCTGTCCCCACCCCCCAGTATTTATTGGCTTGGTAATTGCTTGTTTGGCCTTTTTTTGGGTGATTTTTCCTTTGTGCTGTTTGTGTATGTTGGAAACGTTCTTGTGACCGAGTCGGACCCTGCATTGGTCTCGTACGGTGTTTTCCGTTTCGTTCACGCTGTGTTTGTGCAGTTTTCTATGCTGCGTACGCGTCGGTCGCGGTGTATTGTGTTGCTTCGGCTCGGTTTTGTATGCGTGTCGGTCGTACGGCTTGTCCTCCGTCCGACTCGCTCGTGGTTTTCGCGCCTTGCATCGTACTTAGCGGTTTGGAGTTAGCGTGTACGTTTCGGTCGGATTTGTTCCGGGTGCGTGTCGGTCGGTTGGATTCGCGTGTTTTTCCGGCCGGATTGCTGTTTTCCGTGCGGCTCGGTCGGTCGACTTGGTTTCGTTACGTGTCGGTCGGATTTTTCGCGCCTTGCATCGTACTTGGCGTGTCGGGCGCCACGGGTACGTGTCGGTCGGTATTTTTTCCGGATCCGAGTCGGTCGGTGCTTTTTCCAGCCCGAATCGGAATCGACCCCACAGTGTGCGCCAAGAGGTTCCACAGGGCTCTGCCTTTAGTCCGACCTTTTTTAACATCTACATTCGACCATTGGCAGCTGTGGCAAAAGATAGGGGTTTGACTGTGATCTCCTACGCGGACGACACACAGCTAGTGATCGCCCTATCTGACAACCCTGCACGAGACGCCTCTAAGTTCAAAGAGGATTTAACAGCGGTCGCGGATTGGATGACATCAAATTGCCTCCAATGTAAAGCCACCAAATCAGAAATCCTGCTGGTGGGGAAAAACACTAATTTGTGGAGTGAGCAATGGTGGCCTTCCGCCCTTGGTTCCCCACCTTTACCCAAGCAGACGGTTACAAATCTGGCCGTCTGGCTGGACTCGGCTCTCTCCTTCCAGCCCCAAACCAAGGCTGTGGCTGGAGTCTGCTTCGAGCTCCTTCGTGGTCTCAAACCTTTGTTGGGCTTCTTTGAGGCTAATACCCAGCAGGTTATCATCCAGGCCACCATACTATCTAGGTTGGATTATGCCAGTGCTCTGTACTTAGGGGTTAACAGAGCAGAGATACAGCGCCTCCAAAGAATACAGAATGCGGCAGTCCGACTTCTGTTTGGGCTCCCCAGGACCTGTCACACCTCAGAGGTCATTAATAGACTTCACTGGCTTCCAGTGGAGAAGCGTGTTCTTTTTAAAGCACTGTGCATTGCCACCGCATTCTTAACACCCAATCCCCTGAAATCCTTGCAGACCTTCTCACACCTTATACGCCCACTCGTCTCCTGCGCTCTTTCAACCAGCACCTGGCGGCTATTCCGCGGGTTAAGAGAGCTAGAGCCGGAGGACGTTCCTTTTGAGCTTTAGCTCCCAAACTCTGGAATTCCCTTCCGGTGAACATCAGAAGCATTCAGAATCATGCTGCTTTCAGTAAGGTCATAAAAACTCATCTGTTTTCTAAATAATTGGTTTCTGCGTTTTCTTGTCCCTGTCACCTATCTTCTGTCTGAGCTTAGCGCTGGGACGCCCCTTGGCTGGGGCAGCCATGCGCTCTAGAAATTTTATAACATAACATAATTAAATGAAGTACAATATAATCTAATTTTAAAATGCTAATCTCTAAAAATACATTACAAAACTCTCTCTTTTCTTACATATTTAAGCTTTAGATACTGTAGAAGCACTTCATCAAAAACAAAGCGCTTCATTCCAAAAACTCCCACTCTACACTCGTAACTAAGCCCGGGCGTAGTTTGCGTAGTAGCATTTCACGTAGCTACGTGAAGTACAGCTTCAACTACACGTAGCTATGCAAATTGCATAGTGCGTAGCTGTGTGCTTGACTGCACTGTACAATAATTACCAAAAGCAAACTTGTACAGTGCAAGTTAAGATAAAATAAAGATCTCTGTCTTTATATGCTAAAAATGCATATAGTCATTTCACTAAAGTGAAAACAAAAAGATAACAAGCAGCGAGAGAGGTGATGATTTTGGTATCCTCACTAACTTAGGGAGAGAACCAACAACCAAGCAGATGTCTTGAAAACAAAAAGCACATCTTATTGAACGATTCCTCCTAGGACCACCCCAAGCACAGTTATGGGCAAAAATACAATCCCAACCAAAGGCCCTGCAAAGCATTATGGGACGAGATTAGCAGTGGGCAGTGAATATTATAGTGTCCAATATCAAAATAATTCTACAAAGAGCTGCAGTTCAACTAGTAGTTACTAGGTGTCGTCCCTCAAGAGTGAAATGCAAAAGTATTGAAAACCTTTCATGAAGCTTTTGCATTTGACTCGTGAGGGACGACACCTAGTAACGACTAGTTGAACTGCAGCTCTTTGTAGAATTATTTTGATATTGGACACTATAATATTCACTGCCCACTGCTAATCTCGTCCCATAATGCTTTGCAGGGCCTTTGGTTGGGATTGTATTTTGCCCATAACTGTGCTTGGGGTGGTCCTAGGAGGAAGGGACCACCATTGAATCATTCACATGATATGCTTTTTGTGTTCAAGGCATCTGCTTGGTCCTCCCCCTAGGTTAGGGGGGACTCCAAAATCATCACCTCTCTCATTGCTTGATATTTTATTGTCAAAATTCATTTTTGTGAATTGGTTATATGCTTTTTAGCATAAAAAATTGCTTTATCAAAGCATTTGAAGGAGTTTATTATTAAGCCTGGGCGTAGCTATGCAAATTGCGTAGTGCGTAGCTGTGTGCTTGACTGCACTGTACAATAATTACCAAAAGCAAACTTGTACAGTGCAAGTTAAGATAAAATAAATATCTCTGTCTTTATATGCTAAAATTGCATATAGTTATTTCACTAAAGTGAAAACAAAAAGTTAACAAGCAGTGAGAGAGGTGATGATTTTAGTATCCTCGCTAACTTAGGGAGAGAACCAAGCAGATGTCTTGAAAACAAAAAGCACATCTTATTGAATGATTAGGTGGTGGTCCCATCCTCTTAGGACCACCCCAAGCACAGTTATTGGCAAAAATACAATCCCAACCAAAGGCCCTGCAAAGCATTATGGGACGAGATTAGCAGTGGGCAGTGAATATTATAGTATCCAATATCAAAATAATTCTACAAAGAGCTGCAGTTCAACTAGTCGTTACTAGGTGTCGTCCCTCAAGAGTGAAATGCAAAAGTATTGAAAACCTTTCATGAAGCTTTTGCATTTGACTCGTGAGGGACGACACCTAGTAACGACTAGTTGAACTGCAGCTCTTTGTAGAATTATTTTGATATTGGACACTATAATATTCACTGCCCACTGCTAATCTCGTCCCATAATGCTTTGCAGGGCCTTTGGTTGGGATTGTATTTTTGCCCATAACTGTGCTTGGGGTGGTCCTAGGAGGAAGGGACCACCATTGAATCGTTCACATGATATGCTTTTTGTGTTCAAGGCATCTGCTTGGTCCTCCCCCTAGGTTAGGGGAACTCCAAAATCATCACCTCTCTCATTACTTGATATTTTATTGTCAAAATTCATTTTTGTGAATTGGTTATATGCTTTTTTAGCATTAAAAATTGCTTTATCAAAGCATTTGAAGGAGTTTATTATACTCCTGCTACGCTACGTTTATTAGCACAGTTATTCACTCTGCTACGTGCAATTTGCTGCGTAGTAGCACAAACTTTGCATGCTTCGTGAGCGTAGCAAAGTATTATGCCCAGGGTTACTCGTAACCCTGGACAAAGGCACTTTTCAATGTAAGTAAAACAAGCACAGTTCTAAAATTAAAACTATCCCTATCGGTTAAACTTAAAACTAATACCCAACCACCTCCCAAAAATAACAAAGCCTATATTTTTACCATGTACCTGAAACAAATATTTTTTCATTATCAGGAAAGGAAAGCCCACCTGACCCAAATCTCAACAATATTATACAAAAATGGAGGAAAATCAAGTGCAACTTAAAGCAACAGCACATATAAATGTATAAAATGTAATACATGTAAAAGCATGTTAAATTATATTAGCAAACCAAAAAAAGTTTTTAACATAATAATTAATTTTAAATGTATTCTACTTTCAGACAGAACGGCAGAAAGAGCCACATATATCAGATCACAGAAAGACAAACAATTGCTTTCACACATGCGATACACTTACAGCCAGTAAAGCACAAGCACCAAGAACGTGAATTGGAAATGTGCTAAATATTATGCAAATGCCTGTTATGGGAGGGTTACAAGGAAAAATTATATTGTAATTAACGTCAGGGAACACAAGCACTCTTCAAATGTAACAAAGATAGAAGAAAGGCATGTACTATAAGATGTAAAAGAGGCACGCCCTAGTTCCAAAGAGCCCACAACTAAAATTTCAAAAGACATACTCCCTAAAGTACCTGAGCACATTACAGGTCAGCTACCCGCAAACTCTACCATAAAATGACTAATATGACGTAATATGAAGAACCTTTCCTCCTACACAACAACCACTAAGTGACAGAAAAATAATTATATTTGTAACTAAATATGATCTCCTACAACTGGGCCAATGTGAAACATGGATGATGAATGGAAGTGTTAAACTGTGGCATCCACCATCCTTGCAGATAGACACCATACATTTTAAATATCATAACACTAAGATTATGCTGCCATCTATCAAACCAAGTGAAAATTACCATGAACTTGTAAACCACATCAAAGGAAAAACTAACACCTGCTCTCCACACAAAATTATAATGGACCTTGAACGGGCAATGACACAAACAATACTTAAACTATTCCCACACACAGCCACACAGTGCTGCTGTTACCACTTCAACCAAATCATTTGGAGACATCTGCAAAATTCTGCTTTAAATGTGGAATATTCAACAAACAGCCAGTTTGCCTTTGAAATTAAAAAGTTAATAGCTTGCCATATTAACAAGTACTCGACGTAGCTAACCACTACAACATGCTAACAGATTCCCCATTTTGTTTTCTGGAAATGAACAAATTCTAAGTCTACTAATGGACTATTTTGAAGACACATGGGTTGGCACACTGCACCGCTCTGGATATCGGCGCCAACCCAAATTCCAAATCCCATGTTGAAATGTCTTCGACAGCACCATGCCATCAACAAGCCAAAACCAATCACATGGTAGAGGAATGGCACAATGCTGTCCAAACTTCAAAAATGGAGCGAAGTAACACCCCAGTGTCGGACGCACAGCTTCTTCATTGCATAATCAAAATGCATCACAGGTGTTTAAGAAGCAGCGCGAAGAAAGAGTAGAGTACTAGGAAGGATGTGAACATGTTGGGAAGGCGATGGCCACTCTGGATGTTGAAGGTATGAGTTAACGCTGATAACATTCGCTACAGGGTAACAACTAGAAGGGAGAAGGTTTTCTTCAAACACTTACGGGAATCGAGGTGGGAGGTTTAAAAGGTGGAAGCAAAAATGAGTGAAGTTGAGGAAGTCAGGGAGAGGCTGGCCCTGGGTATCTACTTAGTAGTAGCGTATGGCTATGATTTTAGCGGGAAGACGTTGATTATGGGGTGGTTGGAGCCATGAATTGTTAACATCAAGAGCAGTATTGAACATGTCTAAGTGGTTTTAACACACAGTCTAACATAATGTTTTGAATTTGTAGAGAACCCCTGACGAAGGGCCATGAAAGGCCCGAAATGCATTGGGTTAACAAAGATCAACTATTGTGAATTACTTACTTACATTCCGTGCTTCAGAATAAGGCCAGGATTGGCATTTTTGCTGCATTCAGGATATAATGAAAACGTAAGCGTCTTTCATGTGACAAAAGGACAAGCAATGAATAATGAGAAGTTGTGGATGAAATTGGAAAAAATAAAAAAAACTTGTGAAACTGGATTAATTCGTGGCATTTTGATTATGCAATGAAGAAGCTGTGCGTCCGACACTGGGGTGTTACTTCGCTCCATTTTTGAAGTTTTCACAACAAATGCGTAGCTTTGGGCAGACCACGCTCACGGGTTTGCACGCAAACAGATTAAAAAGCAGAATAAACTGTACAATGAAAAGTGGAAAGAACCGGTGTGCACTCTGTCGCCCCCCCTTGCTTTGAATACAATGCTGTCCAAGCCACACCAGGGAGAACCCAAACAACCCTCTACAGATTCATAGAAGCCCTCCTAAAAGAACAAAGCTACCAACAACTAAGGATAGAGCAGTCAATAAACCAAATCAAGCCTAAACAATGTTTATTTAAATTAAACCAAGTGATTTCCTTTAAAAAAAACATTAGCAATCTCTTTAAACATTACACTCCTACTTCATAACTTTCCAAATTCAATATAAACCTAACATTACAATTCTACAAACCTAATACAACACGTAACTATATTTACAATAACATGTTACTACTACTGCCAAACTACAGTTTCACCTATTGCAATCCACTACAATACAACGCAACACAAACTATCACCTACACAAATAAAACTAATACCATAACCCATATTAACTAATCTACTCACATCCCCCATCACTAAAACCCTAACTAAAAATGTAAAAAAGGTCATAGCTTGTCCGTCGAACAGCAACTGGAACCGTGACAAACACAAACTAAATCCATCTCAAAATTACACTAATAGAGTACAAAAAGACAGCTGTAAAATAAAATGGTCACTGAATGAAAATAGAAAAAAGACTATCTTTAATTAGAACAATGGAATGTTGGGACCTCCATTGAAGACAATAGAGTGCTCTGGGCTTCTAATGGCTGGTAGAAGCCCGGAGCTCCAACATTCCAATGCTGTCCTTCACAGCTGTTGCTGTAAACAAAGGCCTCATGTAGCCCGAAGGGATTGAAATCCCCTCGGGCTCTGTGAGGCCTTTGTTTCATTTATTAAAACATTCTGCCCTCTAGTGGCGGAATGTTCTAATAGCCTTATAGCCCTCCATAGCTGGGCTATATCAGCATTAAAGTCCCGCTCCCTTCTTAAAGGCCCTTGCTTTTGGCTCGGGCCTTTAACGGTGGAGTGGGCCTTTAATGGGCGGTATAGCCCGCTACGGCAGGCTATAAGGCTATAGTAGAAATCAAAAGAAATGGTATTATAACTTGCTACAAGGAGTGAAAACATAAATGTATTAAAAAATGTATTAAAATATGAAACAAAATATTTAACAAATGAAAATATATACGTAAAACATAAATTAAATAGTACTATAAAGATTTATCAGTATATTAAGTAGTACTAATTAATACATACTAAAAATGCATTATAAAAATGTAAAAATACAGAGTTCTATTATAAAAAATATGTGTATGAAAAAATAATTATGTTCCAATTTTTCAATACAAATTTCAAATATATATGTGTCAAAACTATGTAAAAATACAATACATGTTATACTACAGCAAAAAAAGCATATAATAATGTTGTACCACTAATACCTGTATATTTTTCTTTGCAAACATGTATGTATAAAAAACTAACAATGTACAGTCAATAAAAAAAATACATAAATAAAACATTTGTAAAAACCTTGACATGTATTGCTTTAAAAAACTCCACACCACACAAAAATACAAACTACAAACGTTTTTGAAAAGGGTGTTTCACACTAAAAGGGTAACATTTACTTTTACTTTTCCAACTCCCATCTAAACCATTTTGGGGAAGGTATTCCGTACTAAATGGGTTAGATTTTCTATTCACACTTCAAAGTACAAGCCACAATGGAAAATATAGACTTTCCGACCGCCATGAAGGCAGTCGCATCCAAATAATGGAAGCAAGACCTTTGACTCCTTGTGGGGCGGGCCTGCTGCCGCTATGGCGCCCGACCAGCATCGTAATAAGGCCCTAAGTGGGTTAAATTTGATATTTCCACTCTTATCTAAACCATTTTGAGAAAAGTGTTGGAAACTAAACGGGTTAAATTAAATATTCAAACTGCAATCTAAGCCATTTCGATAAAGGTGTTGGATAATAAAGGGGTTAGATTTCCTATCCACACTTTAATGTAAACCATTTTGGGGAAGGTCTAGGATACTAAAGAAGTTAAATTTAGTATTACCATTTCTTGAACTTGGTGCTTTCTGCAGGGTCATCCCCAAACATTTTGCCTTCACTTTTGTATTTTTGATGAATTCGTATTTGTTGGCTTTAGGGCTCTGCACAAGTGCTTGTGCTCTCTCCTTAAAACATGGTAGAATTGGCCTATACCCAATTGGCGTATTTAATTTACTTGTTAGTACCTAGTATGTGCTGAGGCCCATACATTAAATGCTACTAGTGGGCCTACAGCACTAGTTGTACCACCCACTTAAGAAGCCTCTTTGAACATGTCTGAGGCCTGACATTGCAGCCTCTGTGTCAGGCCCAAACCTTACTTTTTAATGCATGTAGGTCACTTCTTGGGTAGGCCCTGGACAGCCCTGAAGGCAGGGTGCAGTGTATTTAAAAAGTTGGACCTGTTCTTTTAAGGTTTAAATGTCCTGATAGAAAAAAACTCGTAAAGTTGTTTTTCACTACTGCAAGGCTTGCCTCTCCCGTAGAATAACATTGGAGTTACCTTATTACACTTAGTAAGCTGAAACTTAGGAACAAGTAAATAAGTCGAGTTTGGTGTCTAAAGAATTGCAATTAAAAGCATCCTTACTGGAGAAGTCAGATTTTTAATCACAATTCTGAAAATGGCATTTTTAGAAAGTTGGCATTTTCTTGTCCTAACCATTTGGTGCCTGTGGCCTGTTTCTGAGTCACATTACTAGGTGCAGCTGACAGTGTATTGGTCCCAAATAGTGAGAAAATGGAAAGATAGGTGTTGGCAAGATAGCCCAGTCTGAGTTAGTAAGGGGGAGGATCTGTCACCTACCACACTTGCACATTACAAAGGCACTGCCCCAGGCTTAGCTCCCCCGTGCTGCTGCACTGCCCAGCTTCCTCTGAGTGCGTTCCCCTACTTTTGCCTTGTTTTTACTTCTTTCTTGTCCTTCCCCCATTTTTCTCAGTCTTTTCCTGCTTTTGCCTCCTTTTTTACTTCTTTCTCCATTCTTCTCTCCGTCTTTCTGAGTGCTTTCTCCTGCTTTTGCCTCTTTTTTTTACTTCTTTCTCCTTCCTCTGCCCCTTTTTCTGAGTGCTTTCTCCTGCTTTTGCCTAGTTTTTAACTGCTTTCTCAGCGAAGCAGCTAGCAACTCCAGCGCCTTGAGACCCTAGTGGGTGATTTGCCCTGCTTTATAAATCCTGATTGATTGATTGACTGCTTGAGCACTCTCACAAAAGGAGTGTCACTAATATCTGGTGACCTCAGACATGCCGGGGCCAGGACATGGAGGAAGTGTTCCAGACATGCCGGGGCCAGGACATGGAGGAAGTGTTTGTCGGACACTAAGGGGGAGGAGGGGTGGAAACCTCTAGAACCTTCTCCAAATTTACAGTAGGCACTGGGTATAAATATTGGACCTCAGACCCCAACTCTTCAGTACACTCCTGGACCTGTGGATACTCTGCCAGGAAGAAGGAGTTTTGTGCTGCTCAAAGGATTGCCACTCTGCTGGACTGCTGCCCTTCTGCGCTGACCTGCTGCCCTCTTCCCTGGGTGAGAAAGACTGGGCCTGCATCTGTTGAACCCAGGACCACTAGAGTGACTACAATGGCTAGTTGGCTGGCCGCCTGGCACACATCACATTGCAGCCCGCAGCCTCATCGGAACCACTGCTGCATGACGCATTCTTGCCACAGGCCCACGCATCCCTTGGCGACAGCAGCCTCGATGATGCTGGACTCCGCATTGCAGCCTCGCAGCTCCTCGAAATTGGCCCGACTGCGCAACGCATCCTCCACGCCAGACTTTGCATTGCAAGGGCTCACATCACAGCCTCTTGGATCTTTAGAACTGATGAATTGCTCTGGCTGCGTGACGCGTTTTCAATGGACACCTTGTAGTGCTCCGCAAACCAGGATTTAACTGGGTCACTGTAGCCAGCCCGCGCTTCATCACCGTCGCCTGAACTTGTGACTTTGTCCTGGCCCCGTGCGGTCAGATTTCCACAATTGGCGCTTTGTGCGTTTTGGCGATATTTTCCTTGAAATATTTTAAATCGAATCTCTCCCATTCTACTGGTCGGATTTCTGTTTTTTCAATCTTGTTTTATTTATTACAAATCCCCATATTTTTCTAACTTAGGGTGGGATCCTTTTTGTCTGGTGTTTTCACTTTATTACTGTTTGTAGTCTTGCACAAATACTTTACACATTGGCCTCTAAGTTAAGACTGACTGTTCTGTGCTGAGCTACCAGAAGGTTGAGCACAGGTTAATTTAGGGTTGGCTTGTGCCTCACCCTGACAAGGATTTTGGTTGCTGCTTGACCAGGGCTCACTCCTCAATCAATCAAGAACCCAATTTCTTTCATCATTCCAATCTAAAACATTGTGGGGAAGCTGTTGAACACTGCAATGGTAGCATTTAGTATTACTACTAGATAATGCATACTTTTTTGCAATCATAATAAATCATAGAAATAAACTAAATATAACTTTTAATACACATTTACAATTTACATAAATACTCCTAAATGATACGTAAAACAATATAAAATAAAATAAATAAAAAATGAAGAACATTTAAAAACAAACGAAGAACATATAATAATCAATTTAAAAGTAATAAATAAAATGATAATGTAGGTGAAATATTTATAAACTACAACCTTTTAATTTTCTACGCCTTTACTAATAATGATTATCATAAAAATTGGAAAATAATAATTCAATACCTTCATTTATAATATTTCTATAAATTTAAATAAAGTCTACACGAAATGCATTTTTTACAAACATATTTCAATTTACAAATAATACAATATATGCATAATATAACCACACATATACAAAAAAGTGAAATATAATTTAGATACATAAATCCAAAGTTAAAATTTTTTAAATGTTTAAATCATTAATAGAAATTATAATTTAAATTCTACAAATTACAAATACATTAATTAAAAAGTAAAACATTAAATAAAATATAAATCTAATAACAAAGATTTCAAAATTCTCCCCACCCATATCACCTATAAACCCAGCATCACACTAATAAAAATACTTTTAAAACTAAAAATACATAAACCCAGCTTATACGTTTCCTCTCTGACAAGACCCCAAAAACCCATACCAATTTCTCTGCCTGCATGACCGAAGTTTCCAGATAGATGAAAAGCAACTGCCTCAAGCTTAACACAGACAAGACAGAAGTAGTACTCATCGGCAGACAAAACTCTGGGCCGCCGAACTCATATCCACACTACTCCTGGCAGCCTACACAAAGAATCTGGGAAGAGTAAACAACAACCAACTCACCATGACCAGCCAAGTGAATTCAGTCTCCTTTTTCTGCTTCCACACACTCAGGATGCTCAAGAAGATCTTCAAATGGTTCCTCACCACTCCAGTACAATGCACTTATCACCAGCAAGCAGGTCTACGGCAACACACTCCATGCTGGAATAAATGCTCAACTAACCAGAAGACTCCAGACCATACATGCTCTGTGGCCAGGCTCACCCTCAAACTCCCACCCCGTGTTTACATCACACTGCACCTCAAAACCCTCCACTGGCTCCCAATCCACAAATGGCCACTCTTTAATACTCTTCAAGCACACATACAGTGCATTACACAACATTGGTCCCACGTACCTCAACAACTGCATAAACATCCACAAATTTACTAAACACTTCGCTACACAAATACACATAACATATCAGATCTTAATTTTGTACTAGAATATATAATAAATGTGCAATTTTAATTTACAAAATAAACTGAATTAGTATTTGATTGCAAAACAAAGAAAAATAATTTATAATTTTAAATAAAACTGTAAAAAATATTTTAAAAATACATTAATCCATTTTTTAAGTAGTTCATTTTTACTTATCATAAAACAATTAAAATAATATAAAACAACATGAACATAAACGTAAAATAAATTAAACAAACAATAACTATATTTTAACACAATTTACAAAAATAAAATAAAAAAATAACAAATTTGAAAAAATAGCTCTACATATATATTTACATATTTAAATTTCAACATTTTAAAATGAATAATTAAAAATGTAGTAAATAACAAAAATAAATACACAACCATACTTTAAAAATCCCCCTCACTTTTTCCCTACATGAACCTATTTTTTTAAAAGTAGATACATGAAATAAATTCCACAACTACCACAACTATTTAACAAAAACATTGCCAAAAACAACATTAAATACAATGATATTTTCTTCGTAAATGATATATTTTACAGCAATAATAAAAATGATATTAAAAACAATATACTTAACTTTAATATTTATGTTCATAATATTTTTGACATCACAATATCCCTGCAACGATATTTCTGTATGACTTTTTTCTCAATATTCTGTCCAAACAACTATTGCAGCAGGGTCCTAACAGTGTGGTCCTTTCCCCCCATTTGCACCTGCCATTATGCTGCAAGCCAGACCTTTTACCTTTTAGCTTCTAGGGTTCTAGCTTGTCTCGTCAGAGCTTTCACACCCTTTGCTCTTGGGAAAGTCCCAAGTTTTATGCAGGGATCACTCAACCACACAGTTGGTTTTCCTTTGCCACCCTGGTTGATTGAGAGCTGTTTTCCCTTCCGGCACTTGCGGTGAGGCACACTGATGATGGCGGTGCTTGTCTTATTCGGAGTGTTGCAGAGGCTCTGGTCCCCGAGTTATTCAAGGTAGCTTCCTCCCAGTCATGTCCCACGAGCAAACACCATGGTTTTTGATGTCAGTCTTTTGGTTCAAGACTTATTTTCTTACCATGTGAGTACCTGTCTGAGGTTGCTGTGTGTACCTCTATTCCTCTCTAAGCATACACTTACTTATTTTTATCTCGCCATTTGAGACTCGTGTTTAAGCTTCTGGTGGGAGAGGGCTGCCAGGCTACCATCCCCTCCCACACTACCAAACCTCACCGCCAGCTGCCCGCCAGATTACAAGTCATTTGGCATTTTCACGGTGGTGCCTATTAAAAAGGCATGGCAATGGGTGCGCCAAAGCCTGTCTCTGCACGGCATGAACTGTAAAGTCCATGCCATGCAGGAAAGGGGATGCACGCAGACAGGGGAGCACACCATGTGCCCCCCTGCATGCATCCCATGGCCCCAAGGGAACAGGGGGCCCTTTAGGGCCCCCTACGTTTCCTCACCGCCACCCTTTTCATGGCGGGCTCACTGCCATGAAAAGGGTGGATGTGAGGAAACTCATAATACGCTTGGAAGTGCTGCCAGCATATTGCGGCCCTCGGACTGCCACGCCACCACCATCAATCGCGGATCCCTGGTGGTTGCAGCAGTCCTATTGCGGTCTGACCACCGTACTCATAGTACGTCGGTCGGAGGACCACTCGTGCGGGCGGTCCACAACGCCCACCGCACCTCCACCACATGTATGATGGTCCTATGGACTGCTAAACTCCTAATCGGCCCCTTCAGTCCACTGTTGCAGCTGCAGATTCAGCAGTTTGTCACTGGACCTCCTTCCATTTCTTAGTGATCTCTCTCTTTTTATGGTGTTAGTGGGCATTTGCATGGTTGTCTCATAAGTGTTTCTCCTGTATAATGGACTACACTTGGGAAATTTTATGATTTGCAGATGCATCTGTGCTTTGTGTAACCACTGTGGTAGGGTATTAGTTGCATCTCTGTCCTATTGCTTGCCTGGAAGTAATTAAGCTGGATTTCCTTGCCAAGTAGCCTCCTAGTCACCCTTGTGGAATTTCTGTTCCAGACTTAGGGCCTGATTTCGATCTTGGCGGTCTTATTGCCATCCGTACGTGGCAGCGGTCCCAAGTACTCCACCAAGTTGACAGTCTTTTGCCTGCCATATTTAGATGCATGCAGGCTGACTCTCCTTTTGTGTCGACAGAGTGTTCCCTGTCGCTGCTGTCCACTGCCGACACAGCGGACTCCAATGCTTGAGAATAGGCTGGAGAATAGTATTCTACGCCATCAGGTTGGCGGGTTCCCAACAAGCAGATTTAGAGTTCACAGTTGTGCTGGCGGTCTCCTAGTCACAGTTCCCTGACAGAGGGAGTCCGTCATGATACACGCTCAATAATGCACCATAATTGTGCCCATTACACCCCAGATAGCCATTGCCCAAATGGAAACACCTGCATACCACACTATAAAACACACTCCATTTCAGGCCGTGATCCTTTGCCGTTCCATTGCACTATGACATTTACTAGCAGAACGTTTGCTAGTTAAGTGAGGTTATTTTGTTGCTTTTCCATGTTTCTTGTCCCTTTAGCTTCTTTCATTTATTTCCTTGTGGTTAATTAATTTGATTTCATCATATTTCTTTGTATAATGCCAGGGTCCAAAAATCTCCGCTTTACTGAGGGAGAATTGTCAGTCATGGTGGATGAAATCATAAGAGTATGGTCACAATTGTTTGGAGCCAAAGTCCAAAATACACCCCTATCTCAGAAAAGGCAAATGTGGGTCAGAATAATCGACAGAGTGAATGCTGTAGCAAACAACCTGCGCACATAGGAGGAAACTAGGAAGGGGTGGAACGACCTGCAGGGGAGAGTGCATTCCGTGACCTCCAAGCATCACCTGGAGGTCCAGAGGACTGGTGGGTTCTCCCAGGCCCCCCTTACAGCTAGTGCCCTGGGAGGAGAAGGTCTTGGAGATTCTACATCGTGAAGGCTTGACAGGAATACCTGGTGGAGTGAAGTCTGGTAAGTTACACTTTACAAAGTCTCACTAAACTTCAATGTCCTTTTTGTTCTCAACTCAGCTGTTAGTCCTGGTATTAATTTTCCTTAGCAATTGTTTGATTTCTAGCAATGTTTCTGAGAAAAATGTGAAGTACTTATTTTTATTTACCTTGACGGCTAGTGATACAACAGTTTTTTTTAATGTCTACTTTGTTAAGTGCATGCATTGGTTAACATAGAACGTGGTGGCCATTTGAATTTAGGTGCAGGCATTCATCATAGTAATGACCACTTGCACCAACTAATTGATGGTGCAAATTTTATTTGGATGTGTTACTACAGGTGTGTTTGTTTTACCTTGATTACTGATCAGTATGAAACATTTTGTGACAATTGAAATTGGATACAGTACAGGACATGAACTAGACAAGGGGAAATACTACATTGATTTATATGTTGAATACTTCTAATTTGTGTCTGACTTATTTTACTGCTAATATCTAAGGAAAAGGTTACACCTTGTCTTGTGCAATTTCTACATCATATTATATTGCACTCGTTATGTTATGTTATGTTAAAAAACATTTATAAAGCGCACGTTCACCAACGGTTTCTTGGGTGTTCCATATGTTTTTATTGTGGGAATTTTAGAAATGTATTTAAACACACCTGTATCGTGACTTTTTGATTTTATGTGGATATCCTTTTTTGTACATGTCCATTTCTTTGAAGACAGCTTGCACCCAATTTATACATACAATGCAATCATACAGGTATGTTTCTTCAAATTTATTAAACATCAACATTACAGACATATGCACTGCACATTGATATGCTCTTGCTTGTAAGAGAGATTTATGAATGCATGAGTCCTGTGCAAATGTTAACAGACAAGTCAATAGGTAACAGGTAAAAGTGGAGCTTACCGTTGATTGCATCCACAACAGTGTTGGTTTTGTTCGCCATCAAGCAGCATTATCAGCCGCAGGACTTGGAAGATCGGTTCCATGCAGAACAGGAAGTGTGAAAGTGAGAACAGGTGAGTTTCTCCCTTATAACCCTCCAATTCTGCAAACTCAGGTGTGGATGTTTGACCACCACAGTCACGTCGGAGGGAAGGCACATCATAATTGGCCAGGCTGGGAAACTGGTGGGCCTCCCTCCGACAGCCGCTTTTGCATGTCGAGATAACCGTCGAGATAACCTGGTGGTTATGGCAGGTCCGCGGCAGTCTTTCGTCTACGGACCCGCTAACATCTGAATAGGGCGGGCCGAAAAAGCCAAGGCGGGACTCGATCCTCCAAGATCCAAATCAGGCCCTCACTTCCTGTAGTAAGCTCTTTGTTTCCTTCATGCGCTATGTGGTCTCCCAGAGATTTACCTCTTCTCTTTGTCGCTTTTTAACACATTTTTATTTTATTTTCTTCACCCAGCAAAAATACCATTATGCAGTAATACCATGGGAAGACCATTAGCCAACACAACTGGACAAGAACACAATCCTTTGAACGTATATAATCAGTCTCCAACCTAAAAACACCTAAGAACTCATAGAAATGAATCATATTGATTTGTGAAGCACGTGAAGATTGAGATATGCTAGGTTCTCTACCGCTCACCAAGAGTTAATCTGTCATCTCTTGCCACTCCTGCAGATCTTCTTGAAACTTTTCACCTCTCCGTACCATTTTCATCCAGATTTCTTCCGCCAAGGTTCAGTCAGAAACATCTTTATGTCTCAATTGTAAGGGAGGATCCTGTGGCCATATCCAATGTATCATTATCCTACGTTTGGCAAGCAGTAATATTACTGCTTCCACAGAGCCAGAACAGGCAGAAGATCCTTCTCTCACATTGCAGCCAAGACCTGGAACGAGCTACCGGCAGACATCAGACACCTTCAGGAAGACCCTCAAGACCTGGCTCTTCGGCTAAACAGATCTGCGGAACCCCCCTCCCCCCTCAGCGCCTTGAGACCCTCACGGGTGAGTAGCGCGCTTACAATTCCCTGATTGATTGATAATATTAGGGATAGAAACTTACAACAATTTTTGCCTTTTCTGTGTAGAGGGGTAATCCCAATATGCAATGTGCTAGAAAGCAGTCCACCAGGACTCTCGGAACTAGGGACAGAGCCTCCACTAAGTCTGAATAGCATTCACCAACTACCAGGCAAACCCAGATCTTATGCAGGAAGTCCACCCTGTTTCATCGCCAGAGCGATATTCCTCCGATTGTGTTGGAAATATCTTACTAAGGATGTGTGGGGTGAGATAGGTTTGATGTGTGTTAAATTGCATCAAGCGAAAGTGGGTGTTACTAGAGACTGGCATATGATCCTGCAACACCCTAGTCCATTCAGGGTCCGTAAATTGTGCAGCCCAATCTTGCTCCAACTGGCATTTACCTTTTCACTCTCAGTCCTTTGCCCAACCACTACACCTTGCATTTATGCTGCCTTCAAGTGTCTCTCATTGGCGTCCTTTATCTGGGCCTCAAATAGCCTATGCAAGTGATTCTAAAACTATGGTCTGCAGACACCTACTCAGAAAGTCAGCAACTGCTTAGAAAATTAAATATTAGTAGCAGATTACTAAAGTATACATACATAAAAAAGCAAAATTAAAAACTGAAAATTTAAAATGCTCTGTAAATATGAAGTAATGTGAAATCAGACGATAAAAAATAAGTTGGTATCCTTATGTTTGTTCGTGGAAGCAAAGCAAATACAGCTAAAGGAATCTAGTATGGAAGATTGGTGGCCTCATTTGAAGCACTAGTTACACTGAATAAAACATCATGCATTTGGAGCAAAAAAGACAAAGTAATATGCTGGTACTCAGCATATCACTTTGGGGCCGATTCCGATCTCGGTCGGAGGCGCACCCAATACCATTCGGTCGGGAAAAAAGCCATGCGAATGCCTGTTTCCCGACCGATCCGTACAGCAGACCGAACGAGTAAGTACGATGCGCACAACAGCACAGAATCCGGCCGAGTCGTACTCACCCAATCCAGGTCCTGTTCTCCGACCGAGGCGAATCCGGAAACGCTGAATCGAGTCGCACGGAAGGGAAAATGCAGCTCCGTCCGGCCGAACAAGTACGATGCGCTTTCCGTACGCGCCGAACCCGTCGCTACACACGGCACGTCAAAGCATCCGGGAGAGGCGCCCATAAGCTCCGATTCGCGCCACAACACGATCCACGGCTACGAGGCGAACACGCCAGCGACGAGGACGACGCGAAGCGACGAGGACGACGCGAAGCAACGAGAAGGACGAACGACACGAACCAACAATGAATCCCTTCGTCCCGATCATACCAATATTCTACATTTACTACCGGAACAGGCACGGACGCGTACGGCGCAGAAGGTAAGTCAGACACCAACCACAAAACACATACAACACGTACACGACACATCACACACACACAGAGGGATGCAGAATTTACTTACACCAGCAACAGCAGCACCATAGGGGCGGGATGCCCATCACCAATGCCACATATGCACACAGGGGCCTGAATGCGCACCACCACCCCTACCCAGGGTGGGCCGGATGCCAACCACCACTACCACCCTCAGCCAGGGGGTGCCAGATGCCCACCACCACTACCACCCTTACCCAGGGGGCTGGATGCCTACCACTACTACCACCCTCACCCAGGGGGGGCTGGATGCCTACCACTACTACCACCCTTAGCCAGGGGGGTGCCAGATGCCCACCACCACTACCACCCTTACCCAGGGGGGCTGGATGCCTACCACTACTACCACCCTTAGCCAGGGGGGTGCCAGATGCCTACCACTACTACCACCCTCACCCAGGGGGGGGTTGGATGCCTACCACTACTACCACCCTAAGCCAGGGGGCTGGATGCCAACCACCACTACCACCCTTAGCCAGGGGGTGCCAGATGCCCACCACCACTACCACCCTTAGCCATGGGGGTGCCAGATGCCTACCACTACTACCACCCTAAGCCAGGGGGCTGGATGCCTACCACTACTACCACCCTAAGCCAGGGGGCTGGATGCCAACCACCACTACCACCCTTACCCAGGGGGCTGGATGCCCACCACTACTACCACCCTCACCCAGGGGGGCTGGATGACTACCACTACTACCACCCTCACCCAGGGGGGCTGGATGCCCACCACCACTACCACCCTTACCCAGGGGGCTGGATGCCTACCACTACTACCACCCTTACCCAGGGGGCTGGATGCCTACCACTACTACCACCCTTACCCAGGGGGACTGGATGCCTACCACTACTACCACCCTCACCCAGGGGGGCTGGATGCCTACCACTACTACCACCCTTAGCCAGGGGGGCTGGATGCCTACCACTACTACCACCCTCACCCAGGGGGCTGGATGCCTACCACTACTAACACCCTTAGCCAGGGGGTGCCAGATGCCCACCACCACTACCACCTTACCCAGGGGGCTGGATGCCTACCACTACTACCACCCTTAGCCAGGGGGTGCCAGATGCCTACCACTACTACCACCCTAAGCCAGGGGGTGCCAGATGCCCACCACCACTACCACCCTTAGCCATGGGGGTGCCAGATGCCTACCACTACTACCACCCTAAGCCAGGGGGCTGGATGCCTACCACTACTGCCACCCTAAGCCAGGGGGGCTGGATGCCAACCACCACTACCACCCTTACCCAGGGGGGCTGGATGCCCACCACTACTACCACCCTCACCCAGGGGGGGCTGGATGCCTACCACTACTACCACCCTCACCCAGGGGGGGCTGGATGCCCACCACCACTACCACCCTTACCCAGGGGGCTGGATGCCTACCACTACTACCACCCTTACCCAGGGGGCTGGATGCCTACCACTACTACCACCCTCACCCAGGGGGCTGGATGCCTACCACTACTACCACCCTTAGCCAGGGGGGCTGGATGCCTACCACTACTACCACCCTCACCCAGGGGGGCTGGATGCCTACCACTACTACCACCCTTAGCCAGGGGGTGCCAGATGCCCACCACCACTACCACCCTTACCCAGGGGGCTGGATGCCTACCACTACTACCACCCTTAGCCAGGGGGTGCCAGATGCCTACCACTACTACCACCCTAAGCCAGGGGGTGCCAGATGCCCACCACCACTACCACCCTTAGCCATGGGGGTGCCAGATGCCTACCACTACTACCACCCTTAGCCAGGGGGCTGGATGCCTATCACTACTACCACCCTCACCCAGGGGGGGCTGGATGCCTACCACTACTACCACCCTTAGCCAGGGGGGTGCCAGATGCCCACCACCACCACCACCCTTACCCAGGGGGGGCTGGATGCCCACCACTACTACCACCCTTACCCAGGGGGCTGGATGCCCACCACTACTACCACCCTCACCCAGGGGGGCTGGATGCCTACCACTACTACCACCCTCACCCAGGGGGCTGGATGCCTACCACTACTACCACCCTCACCCAGGGGGGCTGGATGCCCACCACCACTACCACCCTCACCCAGGGGGGGCTGGATGCCTACCACTACTACCACCCTTAGCCAGGGGGGTGCCAGATGCCCACCACCACTACCACCCTTAGCCATGGGGGTGCCAGATGCCCACCACCACCACCACCCTTACCCAGGGGGGGCTGGATGCCTACCACTACTACCACCCTTACCCAGGGGGGCTGGATGCCCACCACTACTACCACCCTCACCCAGGGGGGGCTGGATGCCTACCACTACTACCACCCTCACCCAGGGGGGGCTGGATGCCCACCACCACTACCACTCTCACCCAGGGTGGCTGGATGCCCACCACTACTACCACCCTCACCCAGGGGGGGCTGGATGCCTACCACTACTACCACCCTCACCCAGGGGGGCTGGATGCCTACCACTACTACCACCCTTAGCCAGGGGGTGCCAGATGCCTACCACTACTACCACCCTTACCCAGGGGGGCTGGATGCCCACCACCACTACCACCCTTAGCCATGGGGGTGCCAGATGCCTACCACTACTACCACCCTTAGCCAGGGGGCTGGATGCCTACCACTACTACCACCCTCACCCAGGGGGCTGGATGTCTACCACTACTACCACCCTTAGCCAGGGGGTGCCAGATGCCCACCACCACTACCACCCTTACCCAGGGGGCTGGATGCCTACCACTACTACCACCCTTAGCCAGGGGGTGCCAGATGCCTACCACTACTACCACCCTTAGCCATGGGGGTGCCAGATGCCTACCACTACTACCACCCTTAGCCAGGGGGGGCTGGATGCCTACCACTACTACCACCCTTACCCAGGGGGCTGGATGCCTGTCACTACTATCACCTCTACCCATGGGGGCTGGATGCCTACCACCAACACCACCCCCACTCATAGGATGGACAATGCATGACACAACCAGCACACCACAACCTAGGGAATGCAAGAAAAAGACATCCCCCAACACCATGACAAGCGTGTGTAGACTGTGTCAAATGCCTACAACACTGAACATGACTTTGAACATACAATATGACCCCCTAGCACATGTGCCACACATAAATGTGTGTGGCCCCCACAATGCAAGCAGGCCATGACCATTGTGGCAATGGGGTCCAAACCCCCGTCATCACAGTGACCAAAAGGTAAGTGTGGGGTCCATAGCTGAATCACATTTTGAACAGTGTGGCAATGGGGTCCAAACCCCCATCATCACAGTGACCAAAATGTAAGTGTGGGGTCCATATCTGAAGCACATTTTGAACATTGTGGCAATGGGGTCCAAACCCCCATCATCACAGTGACCAAAAGGTAAGTGTGGGGTCCATAGCTGAAGCACATTTTGAACAGTGTGGCAATGGGGTCCAAACCCCCATCATCACAGTGACCAAAATGTAAGTGTGGGGTCCATAGCTGAAGCACATTTTGAACATTGTGGCAATGGGGTCTAACGCCCCATCACCACAGTGACCAAAAGGTAAGTGTGGGGTCCATAGCTGAAGCACATTTTGAACATTGTGGCAATGGGGTCCAAACCCCCATCATCACAGTGACCAAAAGGTAAGTGTTGACAAAGAAAGAGCTGCAACTGCCAAACTGCATGGATGATTCCTGGTCACAGAACATAAAACACATCAGTGGCAAAGTAGTGCATGTGTCCCATTGCAACATAAATTGGGGGAGCCAAATACTGCAGTGCAAATAAGACATACCTTTGGCCATGTGCAGACAAACAACACCCATGGGGGCTGACACTGTCAACATTCATCAATGACACAATGACAGAAGTGACCATCAGAATGCAGACCCACATATTTGCACCAATGGGCACACAAATGCAGATACCCTGTGGAGACTGTAGATGTGAGGTGAACAGATACCATACCATGGCAGCAATGGGACACACAAACCATGATCATTGTGCCGACCGATGACCTAGGAGTCCCAGGGACAGCAGGGGAAAGCCACCAAACTACATACAGCCAATGGCACACCCAAGATATGCCAATGCAGTGGTGCAGATGCACAAACACAAACAGGCAGACCCACACTGCACATCATACACAACAGGTGGGGGGGTGCCAGTGTCCCCAGGCAACCACACAACACATGAGGAGACCTGAATACCAATCATACAGATGTGCATACAGTGCCACACAAAGGTAACTCATGGATCCAAATCCCCTATGTGGGCAAGCAGGCATTGTCAGATGAGAGGGAGCACAAATCACACATGTCACACAGGCACGTAGGAACAGCAACTGACACAGCAAGACACAGACACACCACAGCACTACCCCCAGGGCCCCCACAATGTGGTGACCCTGGGCTGCATTACAATCCCACTGTGATGACAAAGCTAAATGTCGTTCACACTGTGAACCACAGTCATGTGTCCTGAGCAACAGACTACCATCACACCTACACAAGCACAAATCAATCAGCATGGCCAGTAAGCCAAGGCCAACATGGAGGCAGGGGCCTAGCCGGGCAACAACTCTCATCTGCACACACTCAACACCACACCCCTCGACCTCCAACAATGTGCAGCAGTGAAGCACACATGCACTGGTGACATTGCACATGCACCCATGACTATTCCAGGGTGGTGGGTGGGAACCAAGGTGCAGAAATACATCACACATGGCCACTCAACAAGACTCCTGAATGTCTGACACACTGCACACTACGCTGTACATGGACATGACGGCAATACCACACCAACCAATGGGATCCCAGCCACAGTCACACACCAATGAAGAAGCCAAGGTCACCCACAAAGAACACACATAGACAACAACCAACATTGCAGCCCGGACCCTGAGGAGTGCCAGCAGTCACACACACAATGTGTCACAATCACTGAAAGATAACACAAACTGGAAATCACATGACAGGGGCAAACAACAAGTGCCAAGGGGAAACCTGACTGTGACCCATCTGCGTCTGCACACAAACTCAGCCCTGACAGCAAACACACCTATGGGTGACACCCTGATGACCAGTAATGTGCCATGCACCCACATCACAGAGAACCCAGGGAGAAGACTTTGGGGGAACATAGGTCAACTCAGCAAGCATCACAAACAGGTACAACACTAGGGATCACAGCATGCACAGCTAAACGGAAGTGAACACACAGACATGCACATACAACACACACCTTGGGCGCAGGCAATGTCACAGGAGTACACACTGCCATGAGGGGACTCCACTCCTGTGTGAGGAAAGCTGTGCCATATGTTGCCTCAGTAGGGCCCCATCATGTCAGCTGAGCACTTGGTCACACAATCAACAATTAGCACCAAATGAGGGCTCCCGTCACATCAGCCTGGTCATGGAAGTGCCAACGAAATCATCAGCACAGATCCAACACACTTGTATAGCAATGTTGGACCGACAACACAGATGAGTCCTTCCCCATTGATGCCCAAACCTGCATGTCCAGTGGAGATGGCCACACGGTCAGGGAAGTAGACGAATTGAACAATGGCAGGCACAACAGATGTGCAGGGGTGGAAGCCACAGATGTGAAATAGCTAATCTAAGTAGGAAATCCCATTGCCAAATACTGAACACATGACGCCCTCAGATGCTGCTATGGATGACATGGATACACCACAGGATAGGACACATTCCCCCTGGACCACATGGGTTCCTGCACAGTAACACTTCATTATCATGAGACCAAATATCACCATCACTGCAGCAAGGGCATGGTTAGCATCATCAACAACATGTACATCAGAAGCATAAGCACTAGAGAACAGAAAGTTGCTTTATTCAGCATATGTGTGTAATGAAAACAAAGTGGCCAGTCCATTGTCAAAGTCCAAACAGGGTGACAGTGGCAGATGTCACCCTACGCATGCCTGCACAAAACCAGGGACAATCCACTAGGAGGGGCAACCGGGGGGCAGGCCAGGCACCGCAGGGACAGGATCAGGGCTCACCAGGAGGAAGCAGGGAAGGGGTGGTGGGTGCTGGAGAGCCACTGACAACTGCAGTGGAGGTGTCTGACATGGTGTGTGCCGGCACAACTGGGGGCATGACTCAGATGTTGTGGGTGCCGGCACGACTGCAGTGGACCCTGCAGATGGAGTGGACAGGTCCGCCACTGCAGTGCCCAAGTCAGACAGGGTGGTAGTGGACTCCACTGCAGTGCCTACCACCAGGGGAGGAGAATGGGGAACAGGCAAGGTGGGCTGGACAGAGGGGGAGGACACCCTCACCACATCAGTGGCACAGACAAGCGCAGCGGGGGGTGTGGTGCCGGGAGAGCAAGTGGCAGGGGAGAAGGCCGGATCCTCTTGGGGATGGTATATCTGTGGGTGGGGGAACCTGGGGCAGGGTGTGGTGGGGGCACCTGTGGAGTGGGGGCCTGAGGGATGGAGGAAGGAGACCTGGTGCCTGAGCTGCAGGGCGGCGGCGGGGTCTTGCTCTTACGACTCCGGAGGGACTTGCGGGTGGGGGCCTCAGTCTGTCTGCGCCTGGGGGAGGGTGTCCGGGGGCGAGGGGCACTCTGCTCCATGTGGGTGGGCTTCCTCTTCCCCCTGAATGCTGTATCAGCTGGATCAGAGGGGAAGAGGCCGAGGTCACTGAGGAAGAGCCGCTGGGTCTTTGGGGTTGCAGGTGAGGCAAGGGAGGGTGCTTTGGAGGGAGAGGCAACTGAGGACTGCGCAGTGCTCGTGGATGCGTGTGTGTGTTCCAGGGCCCCATCCCCTGTGAGTCTGGTTTCAGTCCCCTGACTGTGCGTGCGTGTGCGTTTTGTTTGTGGCGTGTGTGTCTGTGTGCTGGTGTGTGCCTGTGCCGGTGTGTGTGTGCTTGGGACGGGTAAGGTGCTGGGGAGTGTGGATGGAGCAGAGGCAGGAGGGGTGAGGGACTGTCTGAGGAGGGACACTGCTGCCGTCAGGGAGGAGTCCATGGACCTATTGCCCCTCTGTAGGTCAGACATGCCCGATGAGATGCCCTCCATGAACGACACCAGCTGAGTCAACAGAGCGGTGTGCGCATGGAGGACACTCAGCATGGCTGTCTGCCCTACATGGAGCTGGCGAAGGAGGTACACAGACTCCTCACTCAGGGCAGCAGGGGACACAGGGGCAGGGGGTGCGGTGCCTGGCCCAAAGGAGACACGCTCCCGAACATGGGAGCCTCCACGGACCTGGGGAATGGGAGCCGATGGGGGGGCGGTGGTGGTGCTGGTGGTGGCGGGGACAGCAACACTAGCTGGGGTGTGGTGGCTGCTGACACCCGCCTCCATAAGGGAGTCATCCTCCGAGTTGCTCTGGTCCTCAGCTGAGGTGGATGGTGCTGAGGACTCCTCGGTGTGGCTCCCCTCGCCCTCCGTGCCACTGGGTCCCTCCGATCACTCCTCGGCTGCTGACCCAGTCTGGCTCTCCGGCTCCTCCTGGTCCGTGGAGCTGTCCCCTTCCGTGGCCGTGGATGTATCTGCAAACAATGGGGAAACAGACAGACATCAGTCACCTGCACCAAACGCACACACCACTGTGAGCACAGCACATTACAGAGCACGCCCTGGCATCATTAGTTGTACACTGCTAAAAGTGCCCTAACTGAACAGGAGAAGCCAGTTGTCAGTCTGATGCCAACCATGGCACTCACATCCCACATGGCCTTGCACCCATCTGTCTGGTGTCTGTTGGATAGTAACACCCCAGTGTGGACACATGCACCAACTACACAGTAGTTGGACAGTGCAGAGGACACGGTGTAGCATGTGGACATGCACACATCACAACTCTTGCCACTGAGTCAGTACAGGTTTCCGGATGAAAGGGACGCCCAGAGTCAAATAGGAAATGCATGTGATGCATACCAGCGACAGACACCATGATGCACCCATGTCCTGATAGCCATCGCCACAATGGTGTGCATGTAGCACATGTCACTCCCCTGCAGGATCACCAATAAGTAGACACATGCCATGGTGGAGGCATGACTGCTAAGTCATACATCACTGTCTCAGTGATGTATGACTTGGCAGCCAGACAACAACACTCTGCACTGTGTCACAATAGTAGGTCATGGGGAATGCAAGTCCTGGAGCTGCACAAGTGCACATGTACATCCCCCACACAACACATCATCATAACCCTCATCTGTCCAGGTCATACCGATTGGACATATGGGAGACCTGTGACACTACCCTCTGAACCTGAGCCCCTCACAATCTGCTGTGAATGGGGAACAGCTGCCTGAACTTCACATTCGCATACCCCAGTCTGCACGGGCAGCTGATCAAACACCTATGTGACACACAAGTATCGTCTCCTATGGTCACATCTCCAGTGGCATGCTGAGCCCCTACCGAGAAACACCCCAGCAGTCCTGGCAACAAATCCACAGCACA
This sequence comes from Calotriton arnoldi, assembly GCA_963921515.1. NCBI lineage: Eukaryota > Metazoa > Chordata > Amphibia > Caudata > Salamandridae > Calotriton > Calotriton arnoldi. Next base: position 160,249 of record CAWUFW010019979.1, read on the forward strand.
CTGACACAGAGGCAGACACCTGTGGGGTCAAATCACTGCGCACAATGTGTCAGCTGATACACGGGAGTGGGAGTACAGAGTGCATTGCATGGCCTGGAGTAGGCATGACTGTCCTGCCCCACATGAATGAGGGATGAGCCCTGGACAGTGGATAGCTGGCTATGTATGTGTGACACACGTAATCTGCACACTCCTGGGGCCCAAACATTGTTCCCACCCGTTGCATGGGTGTGTGCCACATACCCCAGGCACATGTGGTGGCTCAGCTCAGCAAGTGGACCGCATATCAAAGCAACACGCAGCTTACATGTCCGAACACAGGCGTTGTGTGAACAATGGACCCACCCATGATGCCCACAACAGAGTTAGGGAAACAGATGCTGTCCCCCACCTTTAGTGAAGCAAACTGCAAGGACACAGTCCCAAGTGACACAATTCCCTGAATGTAAGGGCCACACCTGGGTATCAGATGAGGAGTGGGCAGTGCACAATAGAGGGACATGGCTCCTGGACAACATGACTGCTGTACTGTGGCAGTTTAACCAGGCCAGAGGAGGGCACATAGCATGTAATACAGAGTTCACAGTGCAGTCTTTGACTCACCCCCTCCTTGCTGCTGTCTGGCCTTCAGCTGCCCATCCAGGTCTGGAAACACCACCGCCAGGATCTGGAGCATGTGGGGGTCAGGGTCCGTGTTCCGCCCCTCCTGCGAGGAGGCGACAGCTTCAGCTGGACCCGTGCAATCCTCCGGGTCCAGCCCCGAAGGTCCTGCCACCTCTTCTGGCAGTTGCGGATCCGGCGCTTGTAGACCCCCACGGACCGGACAGCCCGGACGATGTCCTTCCAGATCTCCTGCTTCCGATGGGCATTAACCTGTCAGGATGACAAAGTGAAAAGGCCATTACTACACATGCAACATATCCGTGCATGACACAGTTGTATATACATGTCTCAATCACAGGGGCACATGATGTACACAGGCAGTGCAAAGCTGCCCATGGACAGTTTGCCAGAAGTCACTACATGGTATCATTGCATGGGAAGTAAAACCTTGTTCAAATGCACTGTCACTGCACCATACCTGTCCAGTGCATGTCACTACACACTATGGGGGGTGACAACTACTCAGTGAGCCTGCTAGCCAGTGGCGTGCAGACTTTCAGCCTTGCTAGTCAGACAAAATGCACATTCAGAAAGGCAGTGCACAGAACACTCACCTGCTCCCCTGGTGTCCCATACAGCTTGCTGTACTGTGGAAGTAGGCTGTCCAGCAGGGCCTGGTTCTCCTCAAGGCTGAAGGCTGGGGCTCTCTCCACAGTACGTGCCATTGCAGGGTCCAGAGGGGCAGAGACAGCAGCAGTGCAGTGGCAGATGTCGTCCTGGAGCATGTAGTGCAGGCAAGTGAGCTCTCAGGGGAACAGCCAGCAATATATATGTGCTGGAGAGGCAGATACTGTCCCTTGTGTCCAAAGTGATAGGTCCAAGTCGTTTGCATCTTCTGAATCTGGCCAATCCATGGAATAGCAGCACCAATACACGCCCACAGCATCCTTCAAATCTTCAACTTCATGACATACATGACTTTGCAACATTGTTGTGGGTGACCAACTGAATTTCCAGCAACCGACTCGTTCGAATTTCGAAAACGCGTCCGTTGCCAGGCTAGGCCATTGTCAATGGGTGCGCACCGATCGGTCCATTGCTGATCAACGCGTACAGGGGTACAAAGCGTACCCGCACACATTGAATGCAATGGGCCGGCCGGGGGCACCGATCGGTCCATTGCGGTACAACGTGTACATGGGTACAACGCGTACCCGCACACATTGAATGCAATGGGCCGGCCGGGGGCACCGATCGGTCCATTGCGGTACAACGCGTACAGAGGTACAACGCGTACCCGCACACATTGAATGCAATGGGCCGGCCGGGGCACCGATCGGTCCATTGCGGTACAACGCGTACAGGGGTACAACGCGTACCCGCACACATTGAATGCAATGGGCCGGCCGGGGCACCGATCGGGCCATTGCGGTACAACGCGCATAGGGGTACAACGCGCACCCGCACACATTGAATGCAATGGGCCGGCCGGGGGCACCGATCGGTCCATTGCGGTACAACGCGTACAGGGGTACAACGCGTACCTGCACACATTGAATGCAATGGGCCGGCCGGGGGCACCGATCGGTCCATTGCTGATCAACGCCAGCACAGGGGTACAACGCGTACCCGCACACATTGAATGCAATGGGCCGGCCGGGGGCACCGATCGGTCCATTGCTGATCAACGCGTACAGGGGTACAACGCGTAAGTGCACACATTGAATGCAATGGGCCGGCCGGGGGCATCGATCGGTCCATTGCTGATCAATGCGTACAGGGGTACAACGCGTACCCGCACACATTGAATGCAATGGGCCGGCCGGGGGCACCGATCGGTCCATTGCTGATCAACGCGTACAGGGGTACAACGCGTACCTGCACACATTGAATGCAATGGGCCGGCCGGGGGCACCGATTGGTCCATTGCTGTTCAACGCATCCCTGTACAAGTGACTGGCATATGTCACCATGCCTGTCTCAGATGGACATATGCCAGCCACAGATAGCTCCCAGGGAGTGAGGGGCACACCTACAACACATCAGCCTGTCCAAACTGTATAATAAGGCATGTAAGGCTGCATTTCCTATTGTGTGTATGTTGGTGTACATGTTGTCCTGTGGATGTCACCTGGGGGCAGCCACCCCCAGGCTGTGCATGTGTTCATGGGGACAGGATCCTGGGTGTTACGTGTACATGACCACTGTGATGTGCAACTGTTCATATCTGTGCATGTGCCATGGTCACATTTCACGGTGGTGTATGTGTATGTCATGTCACATACCCCGTGAGTCCCATGTGGGACGGTATGTTTGAGCCAGGGTGTCCCAGTGGCACAATAGTGATGGTCCTCCACAGTCTGTGTGCATGTAGTGTTTACAATGTCTCTGATTTCATGTGCACAATGGGAGACAGTCTCCACATCCACGTTGTGTGTGCATGGACTTTGATGTTGTGCGTGTGTGTGTCACAGACGTCCATGTCTGTCCTGCAGTGGCAAGTGGGACCACTACCTGTGGGGGTCATAGTTGTTTTGCTGTGGTGTATACATGATACTCCATGTAATGCCAGTGTCCATGTGGCAATACAGGGTCCCTGGGAATGTACCTGTCGTTGAGCTGTGATGCCTGGGGCACATCTGTCGTCACATGTCACTGTGGGGGTGATTGTGACACGGCAGCAGGAGATGGGAACTGTGACACGGCCTCATGATATCCAATGGGCCAACCTGGGACTTATTGATGCCACTTGTTGAACCGTGATGACAGATGTTGGCCATGTATGTACCATACATGTCCTTACGGAACTGCACACTTCATGTAGTTGTGCCTCATAATGATGTATGTTGGGATATTGAGTGTGTTCAATGCCGCATATGTGGGCTGACTGACAATCTTGCTTTCTTCTCCTCTGCACTGCAGGGCTCCTGCTGTCCATCGACCATTCCCAGACCTGGCAACGATGGTGGAACGGGACAGCATCCGACGGTACCGCTTCACCAGGCAGCTGATTGAGGATTTGCCAGTGCAGTTGGCCCCACATTTGCAGCCTGGCCGGCCGTATCCTACAGCGCTGACCCCCAAGGTGAAGGTGATGGCAGCCCTACACTTCTTTGCCACCGGTACCTTCCAACATACTGTGGCGACTGCTGGTGGGATGTCACAGACCATGTTGAGCCGTGTGCTCCGCGATGTTTTGGTGGCAATGTTGCTATTCCTGAACCGGTACATCTATTTCCCTAGACTGCAATGACTCACTGACGTGAAGAGTGACTTCTATGCCCTGGGGAGGATGCCGCATGTCATTGGCTCCATTGATGGGACACATGTGGCTTTGGTACCACCACAGGCCCAGGAGCAGGCCTACAGGAACCGCAAGCACTACCACTCGGTCAATGCACTGGTGGTGTGTCTTGCAGATATGACCATCACACACGTGTGTGCCCGTTTCCCTGGTTCAGCACACGATGCCTTTGTGATGAGGAGTAGTCGCATCCCCAGGATGATGGCACATATGCAGAACCAGCGTGCCTGGCTTGTCGGTGTGTACTGACTTTGTGCCATTGTGTGTGATCTGATCTGTAGTATTCCGCCCACTTTTCCAAGTCAGCTAATGTGCACTTGTCTGTCCGTAGGTGACTCGGGATACCCCAACATGCCGTGGTTGCTGACACCCCTCAGGAACCCTGTGACACCAGCCCAGATGCGCTACAATGAGGCACATGGTCGGACCAGGAGAGTGATTGAGCGGACATTTGGTCTCCTGAAGAGCCGCTTCCGCTGCCTGGACAAGACCGGAGGGTCCCTCCCATATGCCCCTGCGAAAGTGTGCAAGATTATCATCGTCTGCTGCATGCTCCACAACCTGGCAGTGCGGAAGGAGTTGCCTCTCATCCAGGATGACAATGACCAACATCCGCCACCTGTGGAGGATCCTGGCCTGGACCACGATGCCAGTGATGATGATGATGATGATGATGGTGATGTCCGCACACAGCTCATCACCAACTTCTTTAGCTGAATGTGAGTATCCTGAGGTGTCATGTCAATGATGTGAGTTGGCATGATATGTGTAGGTGGTGCTCTGGTGCTGTTGGAGTGTGTCCATGGGCTACTTGACTGGATGTGTGTAGCGATGTGTGCTTACAGGTGGTCTGTACTCCCCAACAGTGTTGACATGCTAACTTGGTTCTGGGTGGGTATCTTGTAACATGTATTGTGCATGAGTTTTGCTGTTCTGTCCTGTTCTCCATTGCTTTTGACTGTGTGTCATTTCTGTCCTTCACAGGGTACTTTCAGATTCGTTTGGTCAACTGTGTCCACCGACGACGTGATTGTACTTCCAGGGTGGTAGCTGTTGTGTCCCTACAGGTGATGTGCGCCACACCCATGGACTTCCTTCCTTCTACAGTTGTTGACTGTGTGCCCGCTGCCAGGTGGGATTACCTTGCATCTGTAGTGGTTACGACATGTTGCAACTGTGTAATAAACCTGTGCTTCACTTTGTGATGTGCGTTGTCTGTGGTCACACATTTGACTGCCATTTGCTTACTGCACCTGTGGGCTACTTGACTACAACTGGGAATAGGTGTGGTGTCTGTGCATTGCACCGTCTTTCCTGGCAACATCAGTGTAGGCAATGAGTCAGATGGCCTAGGTGTGTATGTGTTGTGTAGCCCTGGTGGTGTGTCTCCCTCATATGTGTCACGTTGCCTTTACTCACATGCCTGTGTTGTACTTGCTGTTGCAGTTCGCATACACAGTGTAATTTTGCAGTTCATCATCCCCATAACAGCACCCACGTTGGAATCACAACAGAGGCAAGTATGGTGTATTAGTGTGTTTATTGTGATACATTTGTGTGAATAGTGCATAGGATGGGTAGTGCTGTACATATATCTTGCAATCAGAAGTTCCTATGATGATGATGATGGTGATGTCCGCACACAGCTCTCACCAACTTCTTTAGCTGAATGTGAGTATCCTGAGGTGTCATGTCAATGATGTGAGTTGGCATGATATGTGTAGGTGGTGCTCTGGTGCTGTTGGAGTGTGTCCATGGGCTACTTGACTGGATGCGTGTAGCGATGTGTGCTTGCAGGTGGTCTGTACTCCCCAACAGTGTTGGCTTGCTAACTTGGTTCTGGGTGGGTATCTTGTAACATGCATTGTGCGTGAGTTTTGCTGTTCTGTCCTGTTCTCCATTGCTTTTGACTGTGTGTCATTTCTGTCCCTTCACAGGGTACTTTCAGATTCGTTTGGTCAACTGTGTCCACCGACGACGTGATTGTACTTCCAGGGTGGTAGCTGTTGTGTCCCTACAGGTGATGTGCGCCACACCCATGGACTTCCTTCCTTCTACAGTTGTTGACTGTGTGCCCGCTGCCAGGTGGGATTACCTTGCATCTGTAGTGGTTACGACATGTTTCAACTGTGTAATAAACCTGTGCTTCACTTTGTGATGTGCGTTGTCTGTGGTCACACATTTGACTGCCATTTGCTACTGCACCTGTGGGCTACTTGACTACAACTGGGAATAGGTGTGGTGTCTGTACATTGCACCGTCTTCCCTGGCAACATCAGTGTAGGCAATGAGTCAGATGGCCTAGGTGTGT